>JABUQX010018050.1:15000-25000 GCA_015478945.1 Trachelipus rathkii
CCAGCATATATGTTACCTACAACACACAATAAGTTAATTCCCATATACTTCCTACAGTTCCCCTTATATAAGAGTACTATTACTGACCTCCTCCAATCCTTTTGAACTATACCCTCCATAAACTCTTTGTTACACAATTTCGCAGCTATTCTTGAACATTTCACCGGTAATTTCATTTATACCTAAGGATTTAACATTCTTCAACTCTCTCATTCTACCTATTACATCCGCCCTACTAATTAACTCATCCCTAAAATCCCTTTTTCTTCATACACTATTAAACCCATATACGTTCACTATCACCTCTTCATTATTGCTAATGTTATGCTGATTTTCGAAGTGTTCCCTCCACACTCCCTCACATCCATTTCATTAGTCGCAAAAGTAGCATCTCTATTCATTATTATATGCGGATACCCCTTACTCTCATTTTTAACCTTTTGCGCTTCCTTCAAGAAGAGCTTCCTATTTTCATGTAAGTCCCCCATGATCCTCCTTCCAAACTGTTCATCTACCTCTTTTTCCCCCTACGTATCAATTTTTAGTCATCCTCTTTTCCTCCTTATATATTTCTATACACCTTTCTTTTTGAGACCTCGTCATTGACTTTTAGCACATTCAACCACGCCCCTTTTTTTAATTTTTAGCCGCTTGCATTATTACCTCTTCATTCTACCACTCACTATTGACATCTTATTCACAACCAATTGAAGATTTATTTGCAAGTACTCTCACATACTTTCCTTTAAACTTTATTCACTTAACTTCAACTTCTCACTATTGTTTTTCCCAATTTTCTTCCGTATCTCTTTCTTCTCCATCTATGTCTCCACTAACTTAATCTTACATAAAAACAGTTTAATGATCTGATATTCCCATCCACAACTCCTTCACTGATTTAACATCCAACACATACTTCAACATCTCTTTCTTCACCAACACAAAATCAATCATACTTTCCACTTCGATACCATCTCTATATACCCCAACCCTCGTATACTTATGAATATTTTTGTTCAAAAAGAATGTAATACCTATCCACATACCTCTTTCCTTACAGAAATCAATCTTCTTCCAACCATTCTCCTTTTTCCCGCAATCCTGAAGGCGGAAGTTATACCATCTCTTTTTTGATCACCTATCCAACTATTTAAGTAGCCCAACTCAATCAATCTGAAGCCTCTCCTCACTCATCCAAAACATCATTCAGGGTTATTCCTAAAATTCACACACTCCTCATCATCACCCTCATATGGATTATATGTTACATCACACATACCTTGACCTACTCTAACTTAAATTTAACCACCAGATTTCTAATACTCTCACAAACAAAATCCACCAAAGCTCTATGCCACAGGTCACTCATTAGAATCGCAACTCTTTCTCTCACCCTCTTATTCCTCTATGCTCCAGCACACACACATTTCACCCCAAACCACTAGTCTTCACCGTTTCCTTTCATCTTTGTTTAAGTCATAGCAAGCAAATCAAATTTACCCTTCCTAAATACATCCACCACCTTTCTCCTCTTCTCCTCAGCATTTATTTATATTCTCATGTATCCACACGATTCACACAATACCGCAGAATGATAGGTACGTTGTCGTTTACGGCGATTAAGACCAGGTCCAAGGCATGCATAATCATTCCTTTAGGTTTAAATAAGAGGTAGCGATTCCCCATCCCAATTACCACTTTCTTTTTAGTCGCATCCTACGACACGCAGAACATACGCTGTTTTAGCTTTCCTATCTACACTTATGAATATATGAAAAAGGTGCTGTCTGGTAGTAGTAGTAGTAGTAGTAGTAGTAGTAGTAGTAGTAGTAGTAGTGTTTTATGGTGTATGGATAAAGAAGTCAACTCCTGTGCTACTGCTGTGGGTAATGAACCCCCCAAAATTCATGGGATAGGGGTTCGGTGGCAACTAACTAACTACTTCTCTCTCTCTCTCTCTCTCTCTCTATATATATATATATATATATATATATATATATATATATATATACTACTACTACTATATATATATATATATATATATATATATATATATACCTGTAGTCTTTATTTATAGGAATAAACATCCGCATTCGCGATGTGCAACATTCAATGTCCGCATCCGATGTTAAAAATAGACATCCGCATTCACATCCGCATCCGCGGATATAAAAAATTTGACATCCGATATATATATATATATATATATATATATATATATATATATATATATATATATATATATATATATATATATATATATATTTATATATATATATATAAACTAATATATTTCTTAACTAAGTTTTTTACTTTATACTTATATAATACCCTATATGTTATTAGTATTTGCGTAAAAAAATATGGTCTTCAAATTTTGGTAATTTTGGTAATTTGCAAATTTTGGTAATAATGATATTGATGTATCGATAATCTGAAACACGTTACGACAGTATTTCTTCATCCCTTCACGAACGAAATGAAGCCTAATTGTTATGATTTTCGTAGTGTAACTTTTTATATTTTTATTAAAATTATGAACTTAAAATGTACAAAACTCAATAAATAAAACTTCAAATATTTTTTTTATACCATTTTTGTACATTAAATGCGAATAGTTTTAATACAGTATTTACGTGATTCTCACTAGAAGGAACTCCACAAGTGCAAGAAAATTTCATGACTTATTATTTTTATAAAAGTATCAATGATATGTTCATATCGATTACTAGGTAGAAAATCGAATTAACAGTTTTATTTTTGGCAGAATCACAGTTCGTTCGTTTTGAGTTTTCTAATTGTTTATTTCAATGATTGGCCGCTTTTACGCTTCTTTCAATATTTTGAATTAATTCTTTGAGTAATAATTAAAAAAAGCACGTGGACTCAGGCAAGTTATATATATATATATATATATATATATATATATATATAACACCTTTACGCCTTTATTTATTCGTTATATATACCTGACATACCTTACACTCTTATCTTCCCTCCACTACCGCTCTGCTATACTTATATATATATATTATATATATATATATATATATTCAGCCTTACGGTAACTTCGATACATCTAGGTTAGAGTTAGGTTTACGCCAACGTCGATCCATCTAGGTTAGGCTTATGTTTACGGCAACATGGATCCATTCAGGTTAGGGCTAGGTTTTTGGCAGCGTCGATCCATCCAGATTGGAACTACGGTAGTTGCCATCTTAAAGTTAGGTTAATTAAGTTTTGTTGGGTTTGTTTGAGATGAGTTTATATGGTATTTTTGTTGTTTCCCGAAATCAGCTTTTACTTCTACTCTATTAAAACCACAATCACAATTTTAAGGTAAATGTATTCCGGAAACACTATCAAATCTGGTAAAACATTTATTTTATAATAAAAAAAAATTTGAGACACTAGTTAAAAATAATTAAAACTATATGATTCACCTTAATTTCGACAATCCTTAATTAGTGTTGAATATTTTCCAAAACCATCTTTTTCTTTAAACATTTAAAAAAAGAAAATGAGAAGAGAAAAACCTATTGATAAAAATTCTAGACGTCAGGATTTAACTCAAATGGGAAAATTCTCTTTTAATTTAGCAGATTTTTAAAAAAATACATTCGTTTTCCGATTTTTGACATTTCAACTTCATTCAAACGCAAACGTACTATTAATTTTTATTTACAATACATTTAACATAAACATTATTATTATTATTATTATTATTATTATTATTATTATTATTATTATTATTATTATTATATATATATATATATATATATATATATATATATATATATATATATATATATATATATATATATATATATATATATATATATATATATATATATATATATATATATATATATATATATTTGAAGGAAGGGAAGGAAACCATTTTAAACCTCAGTCATCAATGTGCAAGCCGAGCGTACAAGCTCTGACAATTGCGTACGTGATCTGAATTTCATGTTTGTTTCTCGCGTGTTATTATTTTTTCTTAGTCTGTGTTAGATACCGTCATTTACCAACCGTATTTCTCCCAAGTTATTGATATGGCTTCACGGTAGTGTATTAATTCGCTAAACAGGTTTTTTCTATATTTGTGGTGAATATACAGTGTTAAAGCAACAGCAGAGTATCATAGATTTTGTGATAAAAGTATATTCGGCATACTTCGGACTAAAACTTGAAGATAAAGTTTGGGTGCCTCATAAAGTGTGCAATCAGTGCTTTGAGTATCTCGGAAATTGGTTCAAAGGTAAGAAAGAAGCTTTAAGTTTTGGGATTCCTATGGCATGGCGTGAGCATAAGAACCATACTGACGATTGTTATTTTTGTTCTTGCAATGTAAAAGGGGTATAATTCCAAATGGAAACATTCCATTTCATACCACACCCTTCAATCTGCAATTTGTCCCATCCCTCACGGCTCAAATATTCAATTGCCCAAGCCCTCAGCTACCTTGGAAGAAATACCCTGCTCCTTTGAAGATGTAGTTATACCCGAACCAGTTGATGAATCAAGTTCTGATTTTGAAGATGATGCAGGACCAAAATGTTTCTCTCAAGAGGAGGTTAATGATTTAGTAAGGGACTTGAATCTTCTCAAAGATGCTGCAGAGTTACTCGGAAGCAGGAATTTATCGTTACCTGGAGTGTCATTTTCGTGGTTCAGACATCGTGAAAAGGATTTCGTGCCTTTTCCCTGGTAGACAACTTGGTCTAGTGCATAGACGTTGAAGGTTTAATGGGTCGATTCAAAATTCAATATGATTCATCTTAATGGTGTCTATTTATTGATTCTTCGAAAAGAAGCCTAAAAGCAGTATTACTCACTAACGGGGGTATTTACGCTTCCATTCCTGTAGGTCATTCGGTACACTTGAAGGAGACCTATGAAAACCTGGAAATGGTTCTTCGAAACTTAAATATGAAGACCACGGATGGCTAGTGTGTGGAAATTTGAAGGTCTTGTGCATGCTACTTGGGCAACAAGCTGGATTTAACAAATACCCCTGTTACCTATGGCTATGGAACAGTCGAGACCGTACAAATCACTGGACGAAAAAAACATAGCAGCCAAGGGAGTTTACAGTCGGTGAAAAAAATGTCCTCCGAGAAACTTTAGTACCTCCCCATAAAGTTTTACTAACACCACTTCACATTAAATTGGGATTGATGAAGCAATTAGTGAAATGATTTCCGAAAGATGGAGAATGCTTCAAATACTTATGTTCCAAGTTTCCAGGTCTAACAGAGGCTATATTGAAGGAAGGTGTGTTCACCAGACCGGACATTAGAAGGTTTATAGCGGACCATGAGTTCATGAAGACCATAACAAATCCTCATAAAAGGGGTTGGGAAGCGTTCAATGAGGCCGTGCAGAAGTCTTTGGGCAATAATAAGGACCCTAACTATAAGGAGATCGTCGGACGAATGTTGAGAGTATTTCAAGCTTTAGGTTGCCTAATGAGCTGAAAAGTACATTTCCTACATTCCCATCTTGATTACTTTCCTAAAAATTTGGGAGCTGTGAGTGAGAAGCAAAGTGAAAGATTTTACCAGGACATCAAAGAGATGGAGAGGAGATACCAGGAGAGATGGAGCGTTACAATGATGGCCGATTACTGTTGGGTGTTGCATAGAGAGATTCCAGATGCTATCCATAAGCGTAAATGTTCGAAGAGGAGCCTTAAAGGCACGAAGAAACGATTTTAACATGTTTAAACAAGTATATTTTAATTTAAAGTTGATTTTCATGAAATTTGTGCAATAAAAAATCCAATTTATATGTCTTTTCATTTCCTTTGACATACCTTAATTCACATAGGTACTTAATTTGTTAAAAAATGTGATGAAAAAAAACGAAGGTCATTTTTGGTTACAGCACACCGAAAAATATAAAATTCACTCTAAATAACCAAAACGGCTTTCAAATCTTCTATTATCTTTGCAGACCTGTGTGTTGTTGACCAACGTTAAAATATTGGCAAAAGGATATTTTATGATCGTTTATATTCTTATAATAATAATTTTAAATTTATACAAAGTTGAAATTTTTCCATTTTTCCTAATTTCTTAAACATATCTCTCAGTTCTCTCTGGTAAATTACATATCAAATACAATTATAAAAGAAATCTAAAAATTTCCCATATTTATGTACATAAACTCGCGGACAAATTTATAGCATCACCGGTAAATATAATTTAAACTCTTTCATATCGGGAAATGTAGGGCTAGGGTTTGGTTTTATTTGGTTCATACCTAACTCGGGAGTGTTGCACAGGGTTATAAATGTATAAACCGTATGTGGCGACAGTGTGTAGGGAATTAAATGGCATAATAAAGAAAACGAAAAAAATTTGGATATGATGATTTAATTAATCAACAACAATATGCTACAAATTACAATGTGAAATGCAGCATAAAGGTGTCTAATAATGGGATGTACCCCCTCTGGCCCTTCCAACTTCCTTCAAGCGATTCGGCATTGATATGAAATGATCGTGAAGATGGTCTCCTGTGGGATGTTGTCCCATTCTTCCGTCAAAGCGTTTGCAAGCTCCCTGAGTGTGGACGGAGCATGTTCACGGGCTCGAACACGTGTACCCAACAAATCCCAAACATGTTCAATGGGATTAATGTCCGGGCTCCTCACAGGAATGGCCAGGAGCCTCATCCCTACCTGTTGTAGATACCGTTGGACGACCTGTGCGGTGTGCGGTGTGCGGTGTGGCGTTGTCATTGAGTAACAAAAAATGGACGCCAATGAAGGGCACGAAAGATACTACATACTCTTGGAGGATGTCTTCCGCATACCTTTCAGCCGTTAGCGTTCCTCTGCTCACGACATGCAATAACGTACGAGCACCCAAACAAATGCCAGCCCACACCATCACATATTCACATAGTCACCTCCAAAAAGAATCCCTAGGGAGATATTGCAAGCAGAAAAGCGCTCATCTGCACGTTTCCAAACTCGCCGACGTCCATGTAGTGTGAACCTCGGCTCGTCTGTGAAGAGTACATTTCTCCATTGCGAGAGTGTTCAATCTAAATACGCTTGTTAAAAATGCAATCTGGCAACCCGATGCTCTCTGGTCAGGAGGGAGCCGATGACAGACCTTCTAGCACGTATTCCACGTTCATTCAGTCGTATTCTCACTTTACGATCGGAAATGGGCACATGTCAGACCTCACGGAGCCTGTGTTGTAGCTGTACGCTTGTTTGGCAACGATCACGAAGCACTGCCAAGAGGAGGAATCTGTCATCAATCTTGGACGTTTCCCCCGGGCGACCCTACCATGCCGTTTACGGTTGCTACCATTCTCCCTGAACCGACAAAAAATTCGACTGACTGTCGATTGGTTTACCCCGAGTTACTGAGCCACCTGTCTCTGAGAATGGCCTGCTTCCGACGGTGTGATAACTCTTATGGCACGTTCCTCCTCTCTGACGATGTGTCTGTCCATTGTGGCAGTCTTTGTCAAGCTACGACTTACAGCATAAGTTGTTGGTGTCTTGCCATCTTGTTCTATGGACGTACTTTCAGGATTTCGTAATTTGGTTGATTGTCTTTATTATGCCATTTAGTTCCCTACACAGTGCAGTTACATACGGTATACACTCCGAAGTTAGGTATGACCAAAATAAAACCAAACATTAGCCCTATATTACCCCACATGATATAATTTTCCCCAAATAAATATATTCCAATTAGATATATATATATATATATATATATATATATATATATATATATATATATATATATATATATATAACTCTCTTTATACAATTTACCTATATATATATATATATATATATATATATATTTCAAATATATTTGCTCTCTGCTATATCTGTAGGGCGACAGGAATTTCTGCCTCCCCAAAAAAGCTCTGCCAGTAGGGTCTGGTGTTGGTGTTAATGACGACTGAACACAAGAATTTAGCTGTAGATTGACAGGATAACTTGAGCCTTAAGATACAATAGAAAATTCAGAAGATTCCAAATTTGAAACACGAGAATAGATTACATCGTTGCCTACAAATGGCCAATATTCGCCTTTGACAAAACAGGATGGAGATAGTGTATATATATATATATATATATATATATATATATATATATATTTTATATATATATATATATATATATATATATATATATATATATATATATATATATATATATATCTTATATATATATATATATATATATATATATATATATATATATATATATATATATATATATATATATATATATATATATATATATATATTATATATATATATATATATATATATATATATATATATATATATAATATCCGTAGAGGACATGGAATAACTTATAAAGTTTATACCTTACGCTTATACTAGTGTTGAGTTGGGTCGAAGTACCTTAGCTCCGACCATTCAAACTTCGGAGCTATTTTAAAAAGTTTAGTTCCGACTCTGAACAGTTGGACAATCTTATGTTTGAGCTCCATCTTTTAAGGACTTGATCTTTAATCGCAATAGGCTTTCAAATTAAATGTCTGACAATAAATTATACCAGTAGTGTGTTTCATTATCTATAGTATATATAGCAATAGAAATTATATTCTAGTAATGAAATGTTTGCCATTGGCCATAGGAAAAACTGAGATGGCTGGAACTTTATGTTGTCCTTCAGTGCACAGTGATTCGTGTCCCTTTCTCCCCTGAAAGAAGTTTCCTGAACATACTTTTAGATATAGGACTTATAGGCCTTCTCAACGGTTATTATTTTTCTTGAAATTTGTAACTTACGCGGTCTTTCTTTTAGTTTCCATTCTGTTAAGTACAATCCATTTATCATTAAACCCTATTGCTTGATCTTAATCAAAACTTGCGCGCTTACAGCTCTGAAAGTAAAAGTCCCTAACTTCTTCTTCTTTATCTCTATCCTAAATTTTCAATAAAAGACGGATATTGTGCCTATGTGCGAAATGTGGAGCTGTTTGTTCTATTGTTGTGAAGAACACTGTTGTGAATTGTACACTGTGGTTTCGGTTCTCTTGTCAATCTTCGACAGAAGTAATATGCAGTATTTTTTTTAGCTCGTAAATCATTCAACTACCTTAAATTTTTCGATTATTAGAATATACTTTCTTGTCTTCTCCTTCCTCTGAGACAATCATTTTGAATTATCTCAATTTCAACTGCTAATTGTCTTTCAGTGCTAATGATAACATGTCTAACTTACCTTCGACTTCACTAATTATAACGTTGAGAAGTTAGTACAGCTTCTTACTCTTATCAATGATAATCTTGGAGATGAGCCAGAAGTAGTACACGTCGCCTTTTATCATTAATATATTTATTACTTTGGGTTCCTGGGAATATCTTATCTAAGTATCCAAATTTTACAGATTTTCAATTGAAATAGCCCCTTCCGTCTGCGAAGTTGAGTTTTAGGCAATTTGATGTATCTGAGATCGCAGAATTGAGGTCATATTTCCTAATTATCTTTTTGAATGATTATTTCTTCGATGGGATGGGATTCTCAGCATATATAGAGTTAATAACCAAGATAGTTCTAACTGTCATAGTGGTTAAATTTCCTTTTTCTTTCGTACGATTAAAATTCATAAATTTTGACTTAACTTTGTTCTTATTCCATAATTAATCACACAAGTTCGTTCGTCTTGAACATTTCCATATTTAAAGAGGAGAGTTTTCTAGGATAGAACATGGGATCGAACCCTGAAATCTCATAGCGCAAGTCGATCACTTTACTCTTAATCCACAGTAAAGCAAATACCGTGCTGTGTATTGCTTCTGCATCTCTTACTCATTAATGCTTAATATCAGTGGCGAAACTAATGACCCAGGAGACCCCGCTGGGCGGAGGAGGGCGTCCTATCATTATAGTAATATATAAACCATACAGCAAGGTTGAAGGTGAGCCCGCATTCGGTTTTTCAGGAGGAGGGGAGCAGTACTCTTAGTTTCACCTCTGCCT
>JABUQX010018050.1:32500-42111 GCA_015478945.1 Trachelipus rathkii
TAGGTTAGAGCAGAAGAACTAATAAGATATATGGAACTAGCGTAAAAAATTCTTTATAGGGCTGAGCGACGGTGGGGACGAGGGGGGACCGTTTTCCATACCCCGTGGGAGGGGCGGAGGAAACCCGCGACACCAAACCAGAAAGCGGGGGTTCCGGAGACCCTCCCGGAAGGGGGGGAAATAGTCCTGCCGTCGTCCCCAGGAGACGAGAGACCCGCGCGACTCTTTGCATCTTTGGCGGTTACCCTGGGTATTTCTTTTAGTTAAAAAAAAAAAAAAATTTTCAATACATTATCAATATATTATATTCACCTGTCAATTGAAGCATGTAAATTATTCGTAGTTTTTTTGCATAAAAAATAAAAATACCAAAATAATATTTTTTTTTTCATTTTCATACAATTTCATACGCTGATTCATATATGTTATCCTTTTCTTGGAACTATCTTCTAGTTTTCGAGATATCATTTGCGGGTAATTCTTTTAGTTCACCATAATAATATATATAATATATATATATATATATATATATTAACTATATATATATAATACTATACTAATATATATATAATAATAATTTATATATATATATATATATATATATATATATCTATATATATCTATTATAATATATAATATATATTATACTATATAGTATATATATATTATATTATTTGAAGAATGGGAATACAAATAGTAGTGTAAAGTATCTGCAACCAACTATAGATCTTGAAAAGAAGATAATTTTTTTCCTTTATCTCTGCGGAACTTATTGTATAATCATTGTTCACCCTAAGATTGATGATTTCGATATTACTTAATTAAAGTTCTGTTTTCTATGGAACGTAAAGGCAAATGTGGTGAAGTCTGTCCTGACTCTCGTGCTTTCGAGGGATGTTTATAACGTATTTAGGGCAAGAAAACTCATTCAACAGGATGCGTTGTTGTCGTGGAGATTGTGGCGATCAGACAAAAAAGTCTATAAGATTCAGGAAACCCATCTTGTGAATCATTCTCTACTATGGTTTGTTTAAAATAGTTGTGGAATGTCCTTGCTTTCGAAGAGATAGATCATTTGCTTTGTCATAAAATTCATGGGTAATTGTCATTACCGTTAAAATGATCTGTCAAAAAAGATATCATATGTGGCCATTAAGAATCTAAGGCTTCTTCAGAAACTTGTTTTGGAAGCCTTAAAGAATCTTGTTAAATTCCTAGCTGCAGGAATTTTTAAGGCCGATTAAATTTTGAGAGATCTGTGCCTCATCTGAATGATATTATCAATTATTTCATAAAGGTTTCTCATATAATGGCTTGACAATACTGATTCTTCTCTCTCTCTCTCTCTTCTCTCTCTCTCTCTCTCTCTCTCTCTATATATAACTATATATATAATTATATATATATATTAATATATACTAGTTATAATATTATATATATATAGTAGTATATAATATAATATATATATATATATAAATATTAATATATATAATATATATATATTATTCAGTATATAGTATATATATAATTTAATAAGTTTTACTTTTATTTTATTTAATTTAAAAAAAGTTTTTAATTTTTATTTTGTTTCACATATTTATTGCAGAGGGGCAACTCTATGAGTAAGTGTTGCAATTTTGGGAGGAGTCATTTTATGACGTTTTCGAGAGGAGGCCTTTTGAAAAATCCTCAAAAAATAGACAAAAACAATATAGTTTATTTTGTTGCATGACAACAACGTGTTTTGAAGCATCATAATTCGCTCTCTACGGAGGCCACAAATCGAAATTCTCCAGTCAATGATCCTTTATGAAAAATGAATTTTTAATGTAATAGCGTCCTTCGTATAGGACATTTTTAACATTAGTTTTAATAGAATAAATAGTAATTGTGAATTTTCTTATATTAATTGCTTTATTTGTTTTTTTGAGGAGGCCCGGCACCTGTGCTCCTCTGTAAACCGCGCCCTGATATGATATAAATATATTAGTATATATATATATATATATTTATATATATATATATATATATATATATTATATATATATATATATACTATATATATATAATATATATATGGCCAGCGTCTGGTTATAGCCGTCATATGTATCTTAAGAACTATTTATGGCTACGAGGTAGACGAATACATTGCTATTGAAAAAACTATTAAAAACTGATTAAAAAAACTATTAATGCTACACGTAAAACGGAATACAATTGATGGAATACTGGTCAAAGAGGCCCTGAAACGAAAAAAAAAAAAAAAAAAAAAAACATTATATCTCAAAAACTACAATAGCTTACCAGCGAAATGGAATACATTTTTTGAATCCTGGTAAATTTTCACATAAGAAAATGTAAAAAAAAATTTTAAAAAAAAAAAAGATTATTGTTAAGTAATTATAGTAATATGATGTAGAAGGCCTATTTAGAGACCTTTTAATTGGTTTATCGTTAAAATAAATGAGACATTTCTATTAAATTTTCTTTATCACGGACACTAGGGGTCGAGCCGACGGGAACATAGGGGGGGACGTTTTCCATACCCCGTAGGGAGGGGCGGAGACCCCGCGACACGCCATATACAAAAGAGGCGGGTTCCGAGACCTCCCTCGGAGGGGGGGAATTAGTGCCAACCCCGATTGCCCCGGAAGGCGAGGACCCCGATCTGCCATCGGTGCGGTACTAATCCCTTGGGTAATTCTTTAAGTAAAAAAAATTTTAATAGAAGTCTATTTATTTTAACGATTCAACCAATAAAGGTTCTAAATAAGGCCATGTAGTATCTGGTTTTTCTTTAACTTAACAATAATTTTTTTTTTTAATTTTTTTTACATTTTCTATGTAAAATTTTTACCGGAATTCCAAAAATGTATTCCAATTTCGCTGTAGCTTATTGTTAGGTTTTTTAAATATAATTTTTTTTATTTTTTTTTTTTTTTTTTTTGTTTCAGGGCCTACTTTGGACCAGGATTCCAGCAATGTATCCGTTTTACTGTAGCACTTAATGTTTTAAGATACATATGACGGCTTACAGACGCTGACCTATATATATAATATATATATATATATATATATATATTATATAATTATATATATTATATATATATATATATATAATATTTAATTATATATATATAATATATATATATATCTTATATAACATATATATATTATATATGATAATATATATATATACTATATATATAAGTATATATATATATATTATATATATATATATATATAATATATATAATATATATATATTATTATATATTATATTATATTATATAGTGGTGATAATTGGTTTAGGCGACAACTATCATCAATCCTATGCAAAAACTTCAATAGCCACGGGAAGAGGAAAACATGTGCTGGAATGCCTGGTTTCCAATTTTAGGCGGAAAAAGTAAAAAGAAAAAAAAAAAAAAAAAAAAAAAAAAAAAAATAAATATATAATATTACTCAATAAAATACAATAGCTAAGCGAATAATGAGATACATTTTGGAATCCCTGGTAAAATTTTAAGATAGGAAATGTTAAAAAAATAAAGCAATAAAAATATTATTGCTAATAATTATAGTAATATAATTAGAGAGCCTATTTAGAGACTTTTTTGGTTTACCCGTTAAAATAAATGACTTCTTAGTTAATTTTGCTTTTTTTTTTCTTTTTACTAAAGAATACCCTTAGGTATGCCGCACCGATGGCAGGAGTCCGGGTCTCTCGGCCTTCCGGGAAATACGGGGTGGCTAATTCCCCCCTCCGGGAGGGTCTCCGGAACCTCCCGCTCTTTGGTATTTGGTGTCGCGGGGGTTCCGCCTCCCCTACGGGGTAGGAAAACGTCCCCCTGTTTTTCCCGTCGGCTCGAGCCCCTACATTGGCCGTGTAATACCTTTTAACAAATAATATCATTATAATATATATTCCCCTGCGTCCTAAAAAAAAAAAATAGCCAATATTTTTTTATTTATTTATTTTTTATTTTTATTTTACATTTTCTAGACTAAAATTTTTACAAGGATTCCAAAAATGTATTCCTTTTTCGCTGTAGCTATTGTAGTTTTTGAGATATGACTTTTTTTTCATTTTTTTCATTTTTTTTTTTTTTTTTAATTTTTTTTTTTTTTCAGTTTTCCCAATAAATATTTTTGCCAGGATTCAACAATGTATTCCTTTTTCCTGTAACTATTGTAGTTTTTGAGATATGGATCGATGATAGTTTGTCGCTCTAAACAAATTATCACTATATATATATATATACGTAATATATTATATATACTTATATAATATATATATATTATATATATATATATAGTTATATATATATATTATTATAGTATATATATATATATAATATTTTATATATATATATAAATATATATATATATATATATATACTATATATATAGTATATATAAATACTATATATATAATATATTAATTATATATATATATAGTAGTATATATCTATATATATTTTAATATTTATAATTAATACTATATTATAATATATATATAGCTAACTATATATATATATATATATATATATATATTTATATATATATATAATATATTATATACTATATAATTAATATAATATATTATATATTATAATATTATATATATAATATATATAATGCAATATAGTGGATTTGGAGTGACAAATTTTGAATACAGTTCCTACAAAAATTCCCTAATTTCCCCAAATTTATTCGACGAAAATTTTATTTCTCATTACGAATTTATTGTGGACTTGTGAAGCTTAAAAAGTTTAGAGACTTTGATTTCTCAATTCATTCTCGTTTCTTTGTTGTGGGTAGTTAAACTGTTTTTAAACTTATTAAATTTTATTTTATGGATATCATTTTTTATAGTTAGAATATTATTTCTTTAGGAAAGATTTTCAGGTTGTTCAGTATGAATGAAATTTTGATCTAAAATGTGTTTTGTTATGAATATTAAATCAGAAATTGATGCGGTACATATTTTTTCAAAAATATAATATTGTATATGAAAATAAATTTTGCGATTATTCACATGCATCGAAAGTGACGAACTATAGAATCAAATTTTGTGAGATTCAATTAAAAATTTGCCGAAAAACAAAACAAAAGCAAACATGATGAAATTTTACTAATTACTGTACTGAGGTAAGAATATATATATATACTATATTTATAATAATATATATATATATAGATAATATATTATATATATTATAGCTATATATAATATATTATATATGTATATTAATATTATATTATATTACTATATATATATATATATATTATATATATATATATATAAATATATATATATATATATATAGTATATATATTAATATATGAGGAGAGAGAGAGAGAGAGAGCTTAGGCTAATTTATACAGGTTTTGCTTAGTTTAGGCCGTATTTATTTTATTTATGTATAGTTTAAAATGAATTTTTTGGGTATATCACCCTTATTTTGGATATTCGTGTGCGCAATTTGTTTTTTTAAACTAAAGGAATACCTAAAGGTAAATGCGATAGATGGCTGAGGAGAGTCGCAGTCGTCGGCTCACGGGGGAAAGAGGGTGAACTTTGTGGCTCCCCCTCGTGTCTCCATCGGCTTCGGGACACCTCTATTAAAATGTTTTTTTGTTTTTTATTTATTTTTTTTTACATTTTCCGGTTTAACTAATGTTTCATACGCCTGGATCTCCAAATATCTTTATCTGGTTTCCTGTACAGTCGTCAGTTTTTGATATAATCTGGCGCCGCGTAATATGTAAAGTTTGGCGGATATATATCTAATACTATATTATTATATATATATATATCATAATATAATATATATATATATATTATATATATATATATATTATATATTAATATGTTCTGTCCATTTCCTCTGTCCTTGAACGAAGTGCAATTTTTTTCCTAGTTACTTATCCTCACAGAATGTTGAACGGTGTGCGTATAGTGAAATATTGAATTATGTTTCATTGTATACTTTATATAACTTGTTTCTTTGTTTATTGAAAGGATGGGAAGTGAAATAAATTATATTATAATATATTAAAGTTTGGTTAGGTTAAATAAGGTTATGTTTGACGTTTTGTGGTTATTTTTTAAGTTTACCTTAGTAGCATAATGTTAATATGTTTTTTTGAAAAAATAATTTATTTTTTCAGCGAGTGTTGAAGATCTTTCTGATCACAATGAGTATTTTTATTTTGACAAGTTTTTATTTTGATTTTTCTTAATGTGTTCGGATTCATGCAAGTCGGTTAAGCTGATAATGATTATGGATCGGTGAGTAAAGACATGATCAATTATACTATGATTAATTTTATACTAATATATATATATATACTATAGTATATATATTATATAGTATTATATATATATATATTAGTGACGGAAGTCCTTTATTGGTTGCGTAGCAATGGAACGCATGCTAAAGGAAAAATAATAAAGACTTTTGAATTGTAGTATCCAAAGTGATTTTGAAAGAATTAAGGATTTCAATAATTATTCGGTTCCTCTAACGCTTATATTAAGGAATAAATTCAAATTGTGTATATTATTTGCTTCTCGGAGCATGCCAACGTGATCAGGGAAACTCGCTCGCAAAAAAAGTGAATGCAAAAAAGTTTCTTAAGAAGAAAAGATGAAGAGTTTATTATCATTTCGAAGGTGAAGAGTCGCTTTGAAAATTTCCACAACAAATTGACAAGGTGATTTTAAGTTATTTCAATTATAATATATATATATATAATATATATAATTACTATATATATATATATTATATAGTATATATATATATTATATATAAATATAATTATATATATAGTATATATATTATATATAATTATATTATAATATATTTATATATAATATATATATATATATGATAAGGTGAATGTTGACTCAGAGCAGAGGTATTATTAACTTCTCCCGCTGCTCAAACATTTTCGGCCAGAATTGCCCTGATATAATAATATATATATATATAATATATACTATTGATATATCTATATATATATAATATATAATATATTATATAAATATAATATATATATATATATATATATATATATTATATATAATATAATATATACTATATATATCTCTACCGATATTATATATATATATGTGTATTATATTATATATAATAATGATAATATATATAATATATATTATTATGATGTATATATGTATATATATTATATTTATATAGTTATATTTAATAATTATTATATATTATATGATATATATATATAATATATATATATATATATAGTATAATATATATTATTATAGTATATATTATATATTAGGGCGTGGGACTTATGGTTCGAAACAAATCGGATAGTTTATCCACTTTGCTGCAGTGGATCTGCAACGGTGTCGTTTCTGTGTTGGAGCGTTTCTTAAAAAAGATCCAGTGTTAAGAGCAAATTTGTATCTCTAAACAAAACATTGCCTACTGTTGACAGATTTATTCGAAAAATTCTGCGAAATGATTAACTTAAGTTAAGGAGCGAATTTAAATTTTGTTGCACACAAAAACTAAACTTCACTCTCCTCCTCCAAATGCCTCTCTGTCGCGCTTCAGGCTCCACCACACTCTACCCAACACCACAAACAACTACCTGGCCCAGCCCGACCTCACACACTTCTCCGGCCACATCTTCCTCGCCCAACACATCTGACGCCCAACCACCCCGACCGCGATACACTACCGCAATAAACCGACCCCCCCCCGGGGGGCCCCCCCTTCACACTTCCCATCCACTATTGGGCGAAATCCACTTCTCGCGCCACGCGCTCTGTCTCAAGAGATAAACGTTCGAATTGGTCAAATATCTTTCCTTTTCGAACCAGCCATCTCCCATCCCACCTTCACAATTTTCAACCCATACCCCCCAAATCTGCCGCATCTCTGGCCCCACCACCCCTTACCTCTCTCCCTTTCTCACCAGGCAACGCACCTCCGACCCGCCCTCCCTCGTGCACCCCACCCGCCCTCCAAACCCTCTAACCTCCGCACCCTCGCCCATGCCACCCACACCCAATCCGCAACGAGCCAGAACCATTCCTCACACACTTCTAACCACCGCCCAGCGCTATCTACCAATCCCATCATCACCTCTCGCGTTGCACAACCTAAACAATACCCCCTACGCCTTCGGTACTTCCGCAACTTCACACTCCCCTAACGGCCCCCTGCGCCCTTCACTACGCACCCACTCCTCTTCCCCTTATACCTTGCTCTTTCCAAATTCCCTTTCCCCTTCATTCCCCCTACGACCTTGCAGCCCCATGCCAACGCTTCCTTATCGTAAGATCCTCCCACAAACTCTATCCCTCAAACAATGATTCCCAACCCACCCGGGCCAACCCACCCGCCTCACCCCACCCATCACCCATCGACCCACGCTCAGGCCCGAATTCCCTGCCCTGGCCTCTTCGCCCTCCTACCCATCCCCCCCCCCCATCCAACCCCCCCCGGCCCCCACGCCCCCCCCCCCCCACCCCCCCCATCCCGCACTCGGAACCCCCCCAAGAACCATAAAAAAATTTGATTGACATCAACCCAGACGCCCAGGCATTCAACTGCATCTCTTATTTTTTTGACGATTTTTTAAGCTCATACATCAACAACTTCCAACAAAATACTACATACTTTCACTATCGTGACGACGGTAAACCCTTCCGCTCCGTTTCTCTCCCTCCTACCACCTCACCCACTTTCTAAAAACCTTAGTGTTCTGTGCATCACCAAAATCAATGATCCAATTGTAAGTTCATACAACTACGCTATCATTGAACAAAGATAACTGTAGGCCTATCATTACTGGTAAAAAGTAGCCTGATGCTTGGAAAATCCTACTCGTAGGCTTTTAGAATAATTTCATGTAATTGCAAAAAACTTTGGGTATGCTTGATCACTATGTCACGGTAAAGTGTCATCCTCTTCAAATATATACGTAATCCATAAAGGCAGCAGCAAATCGGGTCAAAAAAAAGTGGAAAACCCTCCATGCTTTCCTACCCCCCCCCCCGACAGATATGGTGAAATCGTTTAAACAAAAAAAAAAAAAAATTTATCTTTAAAAGATTTATTTTGTAAATATATTTAGTCAGTCAATAAGAAATATAGTCCTAGGAAAACGAAAAAAAAATAAAGCCTAAAGACGTAAAGGACGCTCTTAATAGCATTCAAAGGTTGATTTCCGCTATCTTCTTGCATTTTAATTGTAACACTGAACTGAACTGAAGACTCGATTTGCTGTGAATGTTTGCATAGCCTTTGGAACCGAGGTTTTTCTACTCTTGCCGACGTATGAACGAGAAACTAATGAAGAAAAATTTTAATCTATACTATTGGTATATAATTTTGGTATATAATGGATGGAGAGAAGTATAGTGTTCCTACAGGGGGCTGTTGCCCCCTATCCCCTGAACACGTTAGTGGTTGATAAATTATTGATATTTATATAATCAAACAAAACGACTAGTTCTTATTTTTAATAGGTGTGTCCGTAAACGTGCCGTATCAAACGAGTCTGTTTTAGTTCACTATCGGACGTTATTAATAGCTGTACTAGGGAAATATTAG
>JABUQX010018051.1:0-5000 GCA_015478945.1 Trachelipus rathkii
ATAGAATTGCGTCCTTATTTACTGGTAAGCCAGATGATATGCGAAATGTGTACAGATAAGGAAGGTGAGCAGGTATGCTCACATTGTGGTTCAAGAACAAGAACATTTAAATTAGAGACCGAAAAAACACATGTAAATCAATTTATAGACTTCCTGATGGAGTTTTCAGAGAAAAATCCTAAGTCAAAAGTAATTGTTGCTGCACATAATGGCGGAAAATTTGATCATCAGTTCGTATATGCATCATTACTGACCCACCCGAGTTCAGATTCTATCAGCAGAAACCCTTTAAAAAGAGGTAATAAAATAATTTCAATGGGATCGAATGGAAATATAGACTTCAGGGATACATTGCTTTTCACACCATGTGCATTGAAAAGCATGCCTAAGTGCATGGGTGTTAGTGAAAAAGACAATTCCAAAGGTTTCTTTCCCTATACATTTTTAAATGAAGATACATTGAATTATAAAGGACCTATTCCTGATAAGAAATTCTTTGAAATAGATAAAATGTCAACAGATGAAAAGATAGAATTTGAAGAGTACTATAATAAGTTTATAGGCAAAGAATACAATATTTTTGAAGGAATGGAAAAGTTTACTGTGTACAAGATTTAACATACTAAGAACAATGTTTGCAGAAGTTTAGAGGTAGCTTTCATTAAGAATTTGATATAGATGCTCTAGATAAACAAACACAAACAATTGCAATCTTTATGCTTTACCTTATAAAAATGTGTTTATGCCCGAGAAAAAATTACTATTCTAGTCGAGAGACCCTTAACCCTTATCACTATGAAGCAATCGCTGGCCTTTGTATCAGAAAAATTAAACATTATAAGACATAGCATGCTCGTTAACGCGTGGAGAAAGGTTTCAAAATAACAACAAGTGGGCTTTACCCTGATGGGGTTTGGTTATGTTAAAAGGAGGAAAACTGCGTTCCTTTATACCATGGTTGGCATGGCATGGACATAAAGACTGCAATAAAGGAAAAGGGATGTTGCATAACGTATCGGCTGTTGACCGCTACAATCTCACCATGAAACAAGAAGATAGGTATAAAGAAGCCGGGTTTAATGTAGTACGTGTGTGGGAATGTGAATGGAAGGTTCAAAAGACCCAAATCATTCAAGATCCTGATCATACCGATGAAAACATAAGCATTAGTGACTATATTCAACGTCTTAGCAATGATGTTGTTAACAACAGACTCATAATAGACAATTCATTGTTTGGAGGCCGCACTGAACCATTCGTACATTACTACCCTCCAACTAAAGGACAGAAGATCATGTATTTAGACTATACATCGCTTTATCCTTATGTTCAGAAACGAATGAAGTATCCTTGTGGACCCCCTGAAAAACTAATAGGTGATAAAGTACCTGACATTGAATCATTTAAGAATGGTATCAATGATAAATATTTCGGTACAGCTTACATTAAGATTCTTCCTCCTCAAGACTTATACATCCCCGTCCTCGCTAAACGAGCCAAAAATAAATTAATATTCCCACTCTGTGCAAAATGTGTTGGAGAAAATTGTGCGAAATGCAATCATGATAAGAATGAACGTGCTATTGAAGGTGTATACACAACACCTGAAATTCAGTTAGCATTAGAGATGGGGTACGAAATAATTAAAATATTTGAAGTTTGGTCGTTTAAAGAGAAGGAGTTTTTATTTGAAGGATATGTGAACCACTTCTTAAAAATAAAAACAGAGGCATCAGGACCACCAAATAATATTCACGAAGACGATCCTGATTTCGAGGAAAAACTTAAAGAGTTTGTCCGTCTTTTCAGAGAAAAGGAAGGTGTCGAACTTGATATTAACAATATCAAGAAAAACCCTGGGATGAGGTTCATTGCAAAATTATGCCTCAATTCTCTTTGGGGAAAATTTGCACAAAATACGCCTACAAGAGGAGATGTAGTATGTACTAGTGATAAAGAAGTATGGGAACTAATCAATCAATGCGACAATGAAGTCACTAGTGTTATTCCAATAGGCTGTAAATATGTTGTAACAGTTGTCAAAAATGCACTAGCCGAACGCATGTCAACTGCTACAAATATTCCTATCGCATCGTTTACGACTGCATATGCACGTATAAAATTATACGAGCTACTTAACAAAGTCAAACAAAGGGCATTGTACTGCGATACAGACTCTTGTATTTTTGTCACTGGAGAAAACGATGAAGTTATTGAAACAGGAAACTTTTTAGGTGAACTAACAGATGAAATAGCAGAATACGGTTCTGAGGCATACGCTGATTCCTTTGTGTGTACTGGACCTAAGTCTTATGCTGTTAGAATAAGAACTGCAGATGGAAATATAAAATATATTGTAAAAGCCAAAGGTCTTACAATCAATAAAGATACAAAGGATACTATTAATTTTGAAAAATTGTTAAAGTTAACGTATGATCGTTGCTCTGAAAATAGTATAGGTCACGATGAGTCATTGTACAATGATATCAAAAACCATGATGTTACAGTGAAGGCAATGAATGAAATACAATTTGAAAATGCTGATAAAGATGATGTACGAGACGATGACCTACCTCATAAAAAAGCTGCACGAATAGACGAGTCACAGAATCCTAATGCTAATTTACACGGAAGTAACAGAGGAGGGTTATGTTATAGTGTGCCTAATATAACTTTTCAGCCTGGGAAATATGGAGGTGTCAGTATTGTTGCTGGTACTAAAATGGTCCAACACACAACCGATAAGCGAATCTTTATTAAAAATTCATGTCGCACTGCATCATATGGTTATAAGGGTACATTAATTTCCATTAATATTTGATAAAAATTCTGTATGCTAATCTAGAATGTTTAATGTTTTTCCATTACAAATATTCTGAATAATAAAACGTAAATAATAAAGTTATTATTTATTATCCCTTACATAAATCCCTTTTCATGTTTCGAGTGAAATTTTCCTGAAAAGCGGGGCGAGCCTAAAAGAGATAAGCCAAAAAAATTTCACTTTTTATTTTAGCGTAATGTTTTGATATATATATATATACTATAGTATATTATATATATATATATATATATACTATTATATATATATATATATATATATATATATATATATATAGTATATATTATATATGATGTGTGTGTGTGTGTGTGTGTGTGTGTGTGTGGTGTGTGTGTGTGTGTGTTTATAGTTGGCCTCTTTATCCATGTCAGGATATGATAAATTTTTTTTAAATATTATAGTGTTAATGTAAATTAACATTGATATGTAGAGACAGCTTGAAAAAAGTGTGAAATAGTTACGTTTTTGCATGTAATTGTTAGTTACTTACTTTGCCAAGTAGTGAAACTTTGTTAATGATAGCCAGTTAATTAGGCTTAAGTTGTGCCAGGTTTGTCGTTGCACATTATTTTCTTAATTCATGTTCCATCATGTTAGCTTTATTGATGTGGAAACCTTATTACGTTAGAGTATATTCATCGATCAGTATGATAATTAACCAATGTTGTGGTAAATTTTTGCTAAATGTTACTGTGTTAATGTAAAAATTAGCATTGATATGTTAGAGACATGCGCATTCAAAAGTAGAATAGGGCTACGTTTTGCGCATGTAATTTAGTTTTCTTTACTGGTGTTATGTGTGGAACTTTTGTTAAGGTTAACAGTTCGTTTCGCATGTAATGTTAGTTCTTTACTGGTGTTATGTGTGGAACTTTGTTAAGGTTAACAGTTCGTTTCGCATGTAATGTTAGTTTCTTTACTGGTTTATGTGTGAACTTGTTAAGGTTAACAGTTATTCGGTCTTAAGCGGCTTTAGGTTTTGTCTTTGCTACATTATTTTACTAGTTCAGATGATGTCATGTTAAGCTTTATTAATGTGAAACTTTGTTACGTTAGTCATATATTCGTTGATTTTTGTATAAAGAACTTGGTTTTTATGTTATGTTTACCAAAAAAGGATTACTCGAATTGTGACTTGAATCAATAGATCAAAGATCAATAGACATCATAGAATGGTGGAAGGTGGGGTGGGTGTTTGATTTACTGATTACTGATTTAGGGTATGTAAAAAACGTAAAATTGTAAGTTATAAACAAAAAACAAAAATTTAAACAAAACAAAAAGTTTTAAAGAAATATAAAAAAAATAAAAAAAAAAAGAAAAAAAATTAAAAATTAATAAAAATAGAAAATTAAAAAATTAAAAAATTAAAATAAAAAATTAAACAAAGTATAAATGCAAAATAAAACTTTAAAAAAAAAAAAAAATAAATAAAAAAAATTTTAATAAAAAAAAAAATAAAAATGAAAAAATAAAAATAAAAATAAAAAATAAAAATAAAGTTAGAAAAATAAAATAAAAATAAAATTAAAATAAATAAAATTAAACACAAAGTAATAAATTGTAAAATAAAAAAACTTATAAAAAATAGTAAAACAGTATATGCATGTTTCAACTTAGAAAAAATAATCTTATTAGTAACGTTTATAAAAGAAAATGAGATTTTGAAAATAGAAATGTTTAGTCTTCAACATTTAGAAAAACGGTTTATCTTTGCAAGATGCAATGCAATTGACAACATGTACATGTTAGAACAGAATCAGTTATGTAAACAGTAATGATCTTGTATTATTAAATGAATGTTTACTATGTCGGCAACGGCACCGGCTCCAGCGCACCGGTGCCACTACAAACTCTGAATCCTCTGACTCCGAATCCTTCCTTCTTCCTTCTCCTCCTTCCTTCATTCTTCCTTTCTTCTTCCTCTGTTTTTGCATTCCATGCATTTCTTCTTCTTCTTTTTTTTCCAACTGGGGACCCCCTCCGCGGGGTCCCTGGACGCCGCAAACCGAACCAAACACGACTCCGTCTCGAATCCGACTCAACTCCGTCTCCGACTCTACTCTGACTCCTTCAACCCAGCCTCCAAGTTTCAATCTTCTATGATCATTTTTATTTTTTTGTGGGGCAGCGTCCCCCTTACGGGGGGGGACACAGA
>JABUQX010018051.1:10000-17500 GCA_015478945.1 Trachelipus rathkii
TTATCAACGTAAAGACTAGGGCGCCAGTAGTAACAGAAAGAGGACGCAGGTTAACGTGAACACGTTTTATACGTAAACGTGTGCACATATTTCCGTAAACGAGTGGCTATAGTTATGTATGTGCGCACGTACGTTCATGTGCATCTGCAAATACCCGTATTTTTGTTATTTATGTTGTTTGGTTTTGCTATTTGCTGTTGTTGGGCGCGTGACACTCACAGTCACCCATATATATATATATATATATATATATATATATATATATATATATATATATATATATATAATATATTATATATATATATTATATATATATATATATATATATATCATCATCATCATCATCTACCTTTTTTTTCCCAAGACTGGGGGTAAGGTGCGTGACAAGCATCGGAAAAGAATAATAGTAGAAGAATATGACAAGTCGAAAAGAAAACGCAGCCTTACCGCCCCCTCTATACCTAATAGTGAGAACTCGGCGCAGTCAGAAAATTCACCCTAGAGTTTCACGGGACCGCGACGGACCCTTACTATGGCATATCGTCAGTGTAGGATTCATTCCTTGGCCCAGATGGGTCACAACCATACCCCCTCACAAAACCCCGCTATTCACTCCTATTATGCACCTTTCTTCTCGCCTCTGCCAAACTAGCATTTCTCTCCTCTAGGCATTCATTTACTGATTCAATCCACTTTTTCTTCGGTCTTCCAGTCGGTCGATTCCCAACACACCCAGCACTATACATCCGCTTAACCATCCCACTATCATTCATCCTTTCCACATGACCAAACCACCTCAACGTACTTTCATTTATTCTCTCATTTACCACTTTCTTCACACCACACAACTCTCTAATAAGTTCATTCCTCATTTTATCAATTCTTCTCACACCTAACAGATTGTCCATCTGAACACATTGAATTTTAGATCTATACCTCTTATTCCAGACCATAGTCACACTACTATACATTAAGGGAAGGGAATGGAAAAAATATTTTTATTAATTTTATTGGGATAAACGATACACCATTCGAAAGAGAAAAGCAAACTTCTCATTTTTATATCGATATAATTTGCAAAATGTCCTGTAGATTTTGATTAATTTCGTTCCCAAAAGTCATGAACCAGCAATTACTCAGCAATTTTTAAAAGTGAATTCCTTCTGAACTACAAAAGATTTTTTCAAACAGACTTCACTGAAATACTATACAAGATGTTTTATAAAATATCTAAAACATATTTTTTTTTTTTTTTTTTTTTTTTTTTTTTTTGCAAAATATGATTTATTTTCTTTTTTTCCTAAAACTATAGTTACAAAAAGCTTATAAAAATTTATTTCATCTGAACGAATCATACATCAAAATGTAGCTAAACGTATAGAAAATCGAAAACATAGGAGAAAACTATATAAATGTCTGGCGGATTTTTTGCTATATTCCAAATTTTGGAAAAAATATGCCGCTGTTCATGGGAAACATTTCGAGGTTTTCAAAGGTTATCTCATGATTAGCAGTAAAACCATTGGGAATACGAAATATTAATCTATATAAAATATGTTTGACATTTATAATTGCACAAGCTGTGAAGTTTCATTGTTATCGGAAACTATTATAAGTTACATGCACCAATTATTAATTTTTTTTTTTTTTTTTGTAATTCAATGTCGTTAAATTTTTTTATATTTACTCCATCTGCCACTTTGTGGCCAGTATTTATAATGGGTACAAATGGATGTATTCGCGAGTGGTTGGTCCCAAATTGTGGTTGAGGAAGTCGTGATTGCACTGAACATCATTTATTTTACTATTTATAGTAAATATTAATATTAATCATTAAATCATATAGAAAAATTAAAATTTATCAATATAAAATTGCTCTATGAGTCGGAATCATTTTGAACCAAAAAATTTCAAAGTACCGTACCGTAGTAAAAACCATAGAAGTAAAAGATACCCTTTATAATTGGCGCTACGCCCTTGAAATTTACAACACTTATTCATTTAATAAAAAAAGGAAAACGTCTTAAGTTTTGAGATCTCTGCGGTTACCTGTAACCCATAAAAAAATTGAGGTTAGGGTTGGAGCCCCCCCCTTTCATTTTTGTCAATTTCTACCAGCATATTCTTTTTATTTGCATCCCAAACTACTATTTACCAAGTCAACCAAAAATATATATAATATATATATATATCATTAATATATATATATATAAATATATATATATATATATATATAGTATATATATAATATATATAATATATATATATATATTATATACTAATATATATATATATATATTATATTATTAATATTATATAAATCAAAAGGGGGTTTTTTTGGCGGCACCCCGTCGTTTAGGTAGTTCCGCTAGCGCACCTCGCACCTTCAGAAAACGTAGTCCGCTTAGCGCTCCTCCGCACTTATCAGTCATTCAAACCCACCGCTATCGCAAGCCGCACGTCCGCAGCTTCCGGCCAGTCTCCGCTAATTAATGTCGCACTTCACAAAAAGATGTTTAATATTAAATACTAAATAGTATATATCTTTACAATTTATATATAATATTATATGAAAAAATGAATGAATATTTACCAAAATCTCAAGATTTCCACTTCCTCCTTAATGTAGTCTTCAAAGGACAAGAGATCCATATTACCTTTCAAAAGATTAGGTGCCTCAAAATTAAAAAGCAGATAAGCTGACCTCTTTTGCCTCAAATAAATCCCCACCAATACTAAATTTTCGCTCTACAGCCGCAGAACTAGGGAGAGGTGTTATTATATTTTATGAACAAGTTAAACAAATTCTGCCTATGCTGGAAAGGGAAAGATGTTCCTTGCGTCAGAGGAGTGCTGGTGTTAGTTCGCTTCCAGCAGTCCATTGCTAATTTAAGGTCCACACCTAAATCATTCTGCCTCCCTTCTGAAATATTTTGACCACACTGTCCACCCATAAGAAGGTCTATTTCGTCCAAGACTTTAGTAGAATCCATGAAAGCCTCGACTCCTACAGAGTCGATGCTCCAATGCTACGTATCAGCTCGGTAGCTAGTTAGTATATATATATATATATTATTATATATTATATAAAATATATTATATTATATATAATAATATATATCTATATATATATATATATATAAATATATATATATTAATTAGTTCTGTTGTAAAACCCAAATAATAGTATATATATATATATATATATATATACTAGTTATATATATTATATATATATATAATATATATATGTTAATCAGTTCTGTGTAAAACCAAATATATTATATATATTATATATATATATATATAATATATATAGTATATTTATATATATATATATAATATAATATATATATATATAATATATATATATATATATATAATATATATATACTATATATTATTTGGTTCTACACATAAACTCTGATTTAGATATTTCCTATTTATTTTAGTAGTTAATATAAGTTAATTAAAGATTATAAGTGAGGGTAATAGCCATTCAGTCTATAAAATCAATTTAAATGTTATTTATTATATATGTTACCTTTAAGGAGGTTGAGATTATTTTTTGGAAGTTTAAATTATAAAAAACATAAGTCTTAGACTAAAAGTATAATTTGTTATAAACTTAAAATAAAAATTATACTTCTTTATTATAACCATTAAGAATTCTTAATAAGTAAACTATATTTTCATTTTTTTAAAAAGCGTGCGGAACAAAAGAGCGGAAACTTTTTGTATCCGCACTTGCAAGTCCAGCTAAATTTCCTGACTGATCCGCACCTCCGCCTAGTCCGCACCTTATTCTGGTAGTCGCTCGGTGCGGACTGCGGACTAGCGGGACTAAGAGCGGAAAGTGCCCACCTCTGATAGTAATAATATATATATTATAATATATTATATATTTATATATATATATATATATTATATTATATATATTATATATATATATATAATATATAAATATATATATAATATATATAGTATATATATTATATATATACAATACCTGATTGATTCTGATTTCTTAAACAAAAAGCTGATACAACTTAACCGGCTTACATTAACCTTTCATTTAACAAAGTTTTAAATTCTCAAATTTTCTAAAGTTATACTAAGAATATGCGCGGCTATATTTTATTAAAATTTTACATTGTACAAAATTGTAGTTTCATAATTATAAATATATCAAATCACCTGTCAAAATAGGAATTCAAAATTTAGGAAATTTTTTATTGAAAGTTTTTCCGCCACTTCCTTAGTTAGACGCGTGCTTCAACAGGTCGGAGTTTGATTTAATGAGTCAAAATTAGATCCAACATCCAATCTTCCATTTATATAAATATCATTTGACCTCTCTGAATCGAAAGGTCAAGATTTTTGGGTCATTTGACCCTTGTTTTTCCAAAATTGAAACTTCAACATATTATATAGTTCATGGTTGTCCTACGAACTTAAATTTTATATCAAAATAATCAGAAGAAAATACTGAATATTTTGATTATTATTTAAACTAATAATTATCTTTAATTAAAAAGTTGTGTTTATCATGTATTTCCCTACCTGTTTAATAGGCACGCGTTAACAACAGGATCTGAGTTGCCAAAGGCTGCCATTATAAATTTTCAGTAATTTTCACCACAAATCCATATCGATTCATTCGATAATTTATTTATTTAATATATAGTTTTAAATTTACTATCTTTTGATATTAAATTTATAGTCATAACATTAATAATTCAAATTGATGTTTTTTTTATAATTACTCGTCGCAAACCACTCGGCATTTTCCTCTACGAGTATAAAAAGAAGCGATCGCTATCGACGAGTCATTCTTCTCTCTTTCTTAACTTACTGCACTATCATCAAGAACTCCTTCCCCATTTAATTTTGCATTACCCGAGTTCAAAGAGTTCTACAAGATTCATTTATCAATGCAGTATAAAGTAATATAAAAGTTTTTCAACGAGACCTATCCTTCAGACAGGGTTCAACTTTCCTTTTTAGAAGCCATCTCACTATTCAAGGAAGTGACATGTGACCTTACGTAGGGCTAGAGATTTTTTTGTTTGTGTTCCCTGAGCGGAAAAATATGAAAAATCTTCCTTCTTTAGCAGTGTATCTCCCCTCCCCACCCCCCCTCCCTCCAAATAGCAAAATTCTTACGTAGGAACTTGGAATATCAAGTTTTCTGCGACGAAAACCGTTAGAAATCCCACTAACGACCATTTGGTCAACCCTTCTTTCCTTTCAGATGTTTATAAAAAGGCTTCAGTTTTAATTCGTTCTCTTAAATTTGCATAAATATATTGTGTTTTATGTATGAATTTAGCCCCCTCTCAAGTCTTGTTCATTGTATAGAACAGATCTTGGGAAAGGTTAGGCCCACAAATTCATACATAAAGTCATAGTATTTTTTATAGAATAGTCCGTAAAGATTTGAAATTGGATTTCGATTCACCTACGTTTATTGATGGTTTGGTTTCATTACCAAATCAAATATCCGCGCAAATCACCTTTCAAATCGTCTTATTATTTTCGTCTTAAAATAGGAGGTCCAGTTTAATGATCAATATATATATATATATATATATATATTATATATATATATATATATATTATATAACTATATATATATATATATTATATATATAATATATATATATATATATATATATATTATATAGTATATCCATAAATTTTTGTCGTGAAGTAATATAAATTAAATTAATCAAAGGTCTTAACGAAGTTTCGGAATTTTGAATGACTAACTTTTAAACGTCGCCTTGTTATCGGATCTACGTGCATGCTAATTTATAACTGTATAGTAGTTATAGTAAATCTAGTCACCCCCTGGTGTAAGCAAGAGTAGTTCTTAACCACAGATAGAGCTTCACCACTGTCTAGTAAGTATTAATAGTCGCTTTCAAATGTTTGAACTTGCTTCTTGGATTCTTATCTGTATTTCTTTGCTCTCTGTAATTAGAAGGCAAGACACAAGTTAGGAACCTAAATAAAGTTGATTACATTGGAAATTGTTCCTTCTATTGAGGACACTTTGTGTCCTCAAAGATGACTACTCTACAAGTTAATAATTATTATTGGTAATTATTATTATAATTATTATTATATTATTATTATTATTATTATTATTATTATTATTATTATTATTATTATTATTATTATTATTATTATTATTATTATTATTATTATTATTATTATTATTCTATTGCCATTTTTATATCTCATTTTATATTATTATTATTATTATTATTATTATATATTATTATTATTATTATTGATTATTATTATTATATTATTATTATTATTATTATTATTATTATGCTTTTACATTGATTTTGTGTTCATAGTTTCTAGAGAGTAGAAATTGAAAATTTCAATGAAACTTTAATTTTTACTAAAGATAATTATTTTTGTAATCAAACTTTTTTTTATCTTGGTCAACTCTTGAAAGTATATATATTTATTAACATCGAAAATTATACTACACTTGTTCAGCAACGTTGTTACACATGTTCGTTAACGCAGCGATAATTTCATAATAAAAATTTTATATTTTCAACATTCAAAGCGACTTACATATAAAAATAAACTTAGTAAATTTTCAATAGATTAATATATTGAAAATCAAACTTCGATTTAAATTTTATTAAAACACAAAACTTTTTCGTTCCCAAAATACTCGTAAATAAAAACTCCGTTCTTCTTATGGGCATTTGTTCTTGTTATAGCGGTAGATTTTAATAGTCAATAATTATTCTTCATCCCTTGTATAATATATATTATATATATATATATATATATATATATAATATAATATATATATATATATATTATATATATATATATATATATATATAATATATAATTATATATAAGTAATATATATAATATAATAATATAAATATATATATAGTATATAATATATATATATATAGTATATTATATATATTATATATATATATATATATATATTAATATATAATATATATATATATATATATATATATATATATATATTATATATATATATTTATATTAATACCCGGTCCACACGAGGTCCCACTGGCATATATATATTATATATATATATATATATAATAATAGTATATATATATATATATATATATATATATATATATATATATATATATATATATATATATATATATATATATATATATATATATATATTTATATATATATACAAACATATATTCCACTATTCATTGGCTACCTTCAGACTGGTCGAGCGAAAGTGGTACCGCGTCTGAGATTTGTCTGAAAGCAGGAAAGTGTTGTTTTGTGATCTGGTCTTCATTAGCCCAGCTACCTGGGGCGGGGTCACAAATCCCAACACAAGTCAAAAATAAAAAAAATCGCAAAAACTTTTTTATTATTCATCCGATCATTACGAAATTTTCTGAGCATGTATAATTTAGATAGGTAAACATCTTTTGTTTGAATTTTTTTTTTTGT
>JABUQX010018051.1:37500-40000 GCA_015478945.1 Trachelipus rathkii
TAACCAGTCCCATTAAGAACATTTTCTATTCACCTCAAGTGTCCCCGCCGTATATGCAAATAATTTAATTTTTATATTACGAAAGTTAATGCGCAATATTTAAAAAAAACCGAATAAACTAATAAATATATAATATATATATTATATATATATAAATATATATATATATATACTAATATATTATATATATATTATATATATATATATATATTAATATATATAATATATAGTATAACTATATATATATATATATATATTGCACCTTTTCTCAAGAAAAAAAAAATAGTCTCGCGTACAGTTACAATAATTTTAGCTTCATTCTTGTGATTTACAAAATTACAGTTATCGTACAGTGTTATTACTGCATGAAAAATGTTTGTAATATATGGCAGTAATAGTTGTAATTGGTGCCTATGATATTGATATTTGTTTTTTCCATATATTCACACTCTTGAAACAGAAAATTTATTAACATTATGATAACTGGTCAATATGGAGAAATATTTAGAAATAAAAGGTTATTGTATGACACCCAGCCGGTTTCAGAAAGGGTAGGTTCATTAGACAAACCTTTCAGACATTCATTCAATACATTACAGCAGAATTAACCGAAATGATCCAGTTTTAATATTGTAGATTTAAACTATAGCAAAGATTTTGATAAGGCTCCCCCACATAATGCTGATTGAATGAAGTTTTTGCAATGTGGTATAGGTGGAGTGGTACATGGTTAGATTAAAGAGTGGTTGTGGAATAGAAAACAGTGTGTACAACTAAATGGTAATAAGTCATCATGGGAAATAGTGAAGAGTGGTGTCCCACAGGGTTCAGTGCTGGGGCCACTATTGTTCCTCATATATATAAAATGATTAAGACCAGGACTTAAATGCAAGGTTTTTAAGTTTGCAGATACCAATGTGGCTACCTCAGTTAGGAATAGTGATTGATATATAAAGATTCAAAATTATCTTGATAAACTTCTTGGGTGGGCAGATAAGTGGCAAATGAATTTTAATAATAAAAAGTGTAAGGTTCTTCACTTAGGTTACTTTAGGTATAACTTTTTAACTACGATATGATGGGATTGGCTGAGTCTGTGGAAATAAGAAAAAGATTTAGGTGTGATATAAGCAGTAAGTTTGAAGTAGCCTAATCAGTGTTTTGGAAAGCAAGGACATAAAACTAATAGGATGCTGGGAATAATAAATCACAATGTTTTTTTACAAGAACAAAGTAATAAGTAACTGTGTAATAAGCTTATGTTATGCCAGTAATTCAAGTATTGGTGTACAAGTTTGGGCCCTTTATTTAAAAAGACCTAGATATGCTAGAGAGAGTGCAGCGTAGAGCAAAAGGATGATTTCTGGGTGAGGGTAAGAGCTATAGGAGAGGCTGAAGGATTAGGAATGTTTTCTGTAGAAAGGCGATTTGCTCAGAGGGGACATGATACAAGACTTACACAATATTTACATCTATTGATATCGGAGACTAATAAATTTTTCATAGTAGAGCGGACAGGGACAGGGGGCATAATAAGAAAATAAAGAAGAAACATTGCCCATCTTGATATTAAAAGCATTCATCTCAGTAATAGGGTGTTAAACTTTGGCAATGGTTGCCACAGGAGAGGTTTTGAGGTGCAACTCGATTGCACATTTAAGAAAGCAGGGCGCGGAGCCGGCAAATTTTTTTTTCCGGCCGGCATTTTTAAAGTTACCCGCTCCGACTCCGGCTCGGCCTCCAGCCATTTTAAAAAATTACTGCCTCGACTCCGGCGTCCGCTTCAGCATTTTAAATTACCCGGCTCCGACTCCGGCTCCCGGCTCCGGCATCTTTAAAATTGTTCGGTCCGACTCCGGCTCGGCCTCCGACCCGTAGTTATTATTCTTTACTCTATTTACAGTCATGAAAATATTATTCTGATACTAAAATTTTGAGGGTTGATGAAATTAAATGTTTTGTTAATGTGCGCGTTTTAGCTTAGAATTTAAAACTTAAAAATATTTGTATGGAAAATAAAGAATTTTTAAAAAATACAGAAAAGGAATCATTCACTTTCTTCTAAATTTTAATATAATTTCTCTTTGAACGATGAACTGCCTGTCAGTTACGTAATAATAATTTTATTATTTTTTTTCCTTAAAAAAGAATAAAAATCATATTTTAGATTTCATCTTAAAGTTTAAAATAATTCTCGTTGAACTATGGGCCTGAACATATATAACATAATTTTTATTCAAACAGATTTTTTTTTATATGATATTATATTATATATCATATATTATATTATTATATTATATATATATATACATATATTATATATATATATTATATATATATATATATATATATAATATATATACTATATATTATATAATATAATTACTTTTTTCTAACTTTTAAAATAATTTCTCTTTGAACGCCTGACCATATGTAATATAAATTTATTCAAAACAATTGTTCTTAAAAAATATAACCATGAATAAAATCCCCCTTTAGC
>JABUQX010018052.1:0-2500 GCA_015478945.1 Trachelipus rathkii
AGGTTCAAAACCTCCGAAAACGGTCTTCCAGTACATTGGAAAACCTTTCAAACACGGTCTTGTCGACCTCTAAAAATCCTTTTTGATGCCTCAAGCATCGAATCCGGCTCCTGCCCCTCCAGTTTGTTCAGATTTCCGGTTGCTAGATTCGGTTTTGGCTCTGTTTGCGAATCTAAAGATCGGAAACCCTGTATTCACTCTAAAATGGATCGCCGTCATTGACTGCAAAGGCGCATCGCGAAAAAAAACACTAAAAATTCTTCTAGTTCCTAATGTTCGGAACCCTGAGAAAAAGCGCTCCCCATATAACTTACCGAGTAGTTTACATTTAGATAATAAACATTATATATATATATATATATATATATATATATATATATATATATATATATATATATATATATATATATATATATATATATATATATATATATATATAATATATATATATATATATATATATATATATATATATATATATATATATATATAATATATATTTTATATATATATTTTATATTTATTTTTATATTGTTCTAATATATATATATATACTCTCATATAATATATATATATAATATATATATATATAGTTAAAGGTACTACTGCTCATGGGTAGAGTCCTTTTCAAAGAGGGGTGTACCTAATTTACGTTTGAGTAAGACGAACCTAAGCTTTTAAGGAGCGAATAGCTCACATTCTACATTTCTAAAGGCTTATATTGCCTCTACCTCAATTGGAGGTGAGAGAAAAATGTCTCTCTCTAACTTCAGTTATGTTTGATACATCATTTATTATTCCTTTTAGGCGCCAAAAAATGTAACTAGTTATTTTCTTTAACTTTTTCTTTAAATTTTCTAAAATTTATCGAAATTATGGTTGCTGTCATCATAATTATCAACTTTTATATGGCCATATCTGCCATCACTTCCAGTTTCCACAATATTACTAAAGTCAAATAAACTTTTGGTCGTACCAGCACCATCTAATTTCGTTGAAGAATCTTATTTTCTTCCATCAGAGGAGGATTCTTTCAACACTTTCTAATAACTTTATGGAAAATCTCTTAGATTAATGCAATTTTGCAACAGCTAACTCAATATCTGCAAATATTTACTAAATATTTTTGAAAAAAGAATTCATGTTGTTTTCTACATGTTCAATTTTCTAATTAAAGTTTTTTTAAGCTACCTCGATTAAGCAACTTTTTCAAATTACATTCTACTAGAACTTTTGATATCATTGTTTTTCAGCCAATTACGTCACAAAGTAACAATTTCAGATCTATAGAAATAGTAATAATAATGCTTTAACAACTATTACAAAAAATATATTGATTAACATTTAAAACATTCTTTCTTTACAGAAGCACACGCACCATTCTCTCCTCTCTCTCCTCTCTCTCTTCTCTCTCTCTCTCTCTCCTTCTCTCTCTCTCTCTCTCTCTTTCTCTCTTTTCAGTATATATAATATATATATTTATATATATATATATATATATATATATATATATATAATATATATATATATATATATATATATATATATATATATATATTTTATTTTTGATGGTGTGTCTTCCGTTGTTCTCTTATGGAGTTGAGAGTAAGAGAGTTTCACCTCTGAGATGAGGTGCGAAAACAAGCACGGCGAATAAGCAGCTTACGAGAAGATGATCCCAATATCACTTTGTTCTCTGTCCAAGTTCGTTCTCGGGAAGGCAGATTTGTTACCCCAAACACACCAGATTACGGATTCCCAGAGACACGAGGCTTTCCTCTACATTTCGCCTGTTTTCCAAAATGCAACGTACCTTTTTGTTTCGCTCCGTAATACTTATAGTTTCTTCTGCAAGGCTAGGCCAGAATTTCCCCTTTTTAAATATATATATTTTAAATTAAATCATATGTATAATTATGAAATAGTTTAATTCATTTATTTTTAAATAATCGTAAAATCAAATTAGCAAGCAGTGAGTGTTTCATTATAGCAATATTAAATGAAAAGTTTATCATAATGAACGAAAATCAAAGATAATTCATAAATCCTCATATGTAGGAAATCTCTTCAATATCTCGGCTCTATTTTAGAGCTCTAAAAAGGCGACTTTCAAAACAATTTCGATCCTTTGTCGCCGAGACGCGCAAAACCAAGAAAAGAAGAAAGCGCAAAACAGAAAGGCATTCAAAAAGGAAAAGATATTATCCATTCAACTCTATACGTAAAATTATGCAATACAATATATATATATATATATATATATATATATATATATATATATATATATATATATATATATATATATATATAATATATATATATATATATATATATATATATATATTATATATATAGTCTATATATAAGTGCGGAAACACAGTAGGTGTCTGCCTTTCTTTGTCTTCCTGAGAGAGAGAGAGAGAGAGAGAGAGAGAGAGAGAGAGAGAGAGAGAGAGAGAGAGAGAGAGGGAGAGAGAGAGAGAGAGAGAGAGAGAGAGAG
>JABUQX010018052.1:7500-10000 GCA_015478945.1 Trachelipus rathkii
AAAATAGGTTGAGTAGGAAAAGTAATCATCATTTCCGCGCCTTTTCTACGACCTCAATTAAATAGAGTCAATTTTTTGGGGAAAAAAGTTGACTCTTGATTAAATAAAATAAAAATAAAAAATCTTTCTAGATAAAAGTTCCTTTTTTCAAATATTTATCTTTAGAAAAAGTTTTTATAGATTGGAATCCTTTGTCTGATTTCAGATATCTTCTTTCTAAAATTTGAAACATTATTCTGAAGTGAATGAGGGAATATAAAAAGTATGGAAATAAACATTTTTTTATTCAACCTATTTTCACAATCTAAACATTATTGAATTAATGATAAAATTTCCTATTCTTAAAAAATGATAAAAAATATTAAATTAAATTCTAAAGTCAGATCATTCAAATAATTTTTTAAAAAAAAATCTTTCTAGATTGGAATTCCTTTGTAAGATTTGAAATATTTCTCAAAAAAAAAAAAAAAAAAAAAAATTAGATTGGAATTCCTTGTTCAGATTTCAAATATCTTAAAAAAATCTTTTAGATTGGAATTCGTTTGTCAGATCTCAAATATCTTTCTTAGGAAAAAAAATACTTCCACTAGATTGGAATTTGTCTTTATAAGATTTCAAATATCTTTCTAAAAAAACAAATAAATAAAATTCTTTCTTGATTGGAATTCCTTTGTCAATTTCAAATACTTTAGGAAAAAAACTAGAGTGGAATTTCTTTGTCAAATTTCAAAATATCTTTCAAAAAAAGAAAAAAGAAAAATCTTTCTAGATTGGAAATCCTTTGTCAGATTTGAAACATTTCTAAAAATAAAATCTTGATTGGGATTCTTTTGTGAGATTTCAAATATCTTAAAAAAAATCTTTCTAAACTGAAATTCCTTTCTCAGATTTCAAATATCTTTCCAAAAAAAAAAAAAAAAAAAAAAAAAAAAAAAAATTTTTCTAGATTGGATTTCTTTGTCAGATTTGAAATATTTTCTAAAAAAAAATTCCACATTGGGATTCTTTTGTAAGATTTCAAATATCTTTCAAGAAAAAAATCTTTCTAGATTGGAATTCCTTTGTCAGATTTCAAATATCTTTTAAAATCTTTCTAGATTAGTATTAGTCAGAAATCTTTAACAAATCTTTCTAGATTTGAATTCCTTTGTCAGATTTCAAATATCTTGCTTAAAAAAATCTTTCTTTTTCTTTATCAAATTTCAAATATTTTTCAAGAAAAATGTTTCTAGATTGGAATTCCTTTGTCAGATTTCAAATATCTTCCAAAAAATCTTTCTAGATTGGAATTCCTTTGTCAGATTTCAAATATCCTCAAAAAGAAAAATCTTTCTAAATTGGAATTCCTTTGTCAGATCTGAAATATTTCTAAAAGAAAAAAAAAATTCTAGATTGGAATTCCTTTGTAAGATTTCAAAAAATTTTCTAAAAAAATATTTTTAGATTGGAATTTCTTTATCAGATTACAAATATTTTTCTAAAAAAATTATTTCTTGATTGAAATTCCTTTGTCAGATTTCAAATATCTTTCATAAACAAAAACAAAAAATAAAACAATAAAAATTATTTCTAGATTGGAACTCCTTTGTCAGATTTCAAATATTTTCACAAAAAAAATCTGCTTAGATTAGAATTCTATGTAAAATTTTGATCTAGGATTACTTCTAGATTTTGACTTCAGTGGAGGGGTTTATAGTGATTCCACCAATTTTGGGACCTATATAATTCACCTTCCTCTTCTTGGTAAAAGACACTATAATAGTTTTGCTTGGATTGATATTCAGTTCTCTCTCAAAAACACCAATTGTAAGCAAGATTTAGGGCATGTTACTTGAGCTCCATTAGAACCTCTGTGCGCTTGTTTCTAATGATAATTACAAGGTCGTCAGTGTATCCTTGCACCTCAAATCCTGATTCGCTGAGTTTGATGAGGAGATCGTCAACCACTACGGTCGATTAAAGGGGGGACAGCATCCCTCCCTGGGGGCATCCTCTCACAGCTACCACAGTGACTGTTTCCTCTCCCAATCCAGCGGTTATACGTCTCATTCCCAACACTGCCTTTATCAAAGCAATTGTTGAAGGTTTAACTCCTTTGACGGCAGCAGCTTTCTCCATTGTTGCATACAATGTGTAATCAAATGCGCCCTGTATATCTAGGAAAGTACATACTGCCACTTTCTTGTGTTCTAGGGCTCCTTTCATCTTGGTGACCAAGCTATTTAGGGCGCCAAATGTTGATTTACCAGATTTGTAAGCTCATTGATTAGGATGAATTTCCTTTCCTATTTAAGTTTCTACCCTTATGGGGTAGTCAATCACCTTTTCTATTGTTTTTAGTAGGAATGACGTTAGACTTATTGGTCAATTTGACCTGGGGTCAGACGTAAAACGTCATCCCGTCTTAGGAATGAAGACCACTCTTACGCTTCTCCACAGCTGGGGAATATATTCAAGGGCATAGCTTGCCCCAAAGGTCTTCAACAGCAGTGGAAATAAA
>JABUQX010018052.1:15000-17500 GCA_015478945.1 Trachelipus rathkii
GCTTATCGCGTTCTCTCTCTCTCTCCTTCTCCTCTTCTCTCTCCTGTCTCTCTCTAGTCTTCGAATCATCTCTCTCTCGTTCTTCTCCAAGATCTGCCGTTGTCTCTCTCCGTGCTTCTAAAATGAACTAACTATTCTATATAGAGTGAATGAAAGCGTAGATGTGATGTGCGGGGTCAGGGCCTCAAGACAGGGAAACTTTGGTATACAGGTCACATACCGTATTTACCCGGCCTGCATACCTTCGACACGGCTCAGAACACTGCTGCGCGCTGCTGATCCTGCTTACCCCCGCCGACCACGCGCCCTCGAGCGCATAAAATTTAAAAATCCGCTCAGATTAATGTGCCTCAGAAAAAGAACGACCAGAACCAGAGCGAAAGAAGAGAAGGTTACCACAGAGTTTCTGAAATACCCGATCAGTGATATATTTTTAAAAACAGAGTTTTCCCTCCCTAGCCTTTACTCGCCGAAATGCCACGGATCTAAGGACAGCAATACTAAGATCAACTAGATAATAATGTTATCTCTACATAATCAATCAGCAAATGTGCATGACATATAATATGATGATGAATCTCAACGTCTTAAATCTCGACTGCGAATAATATCTAGATACTAATCCAACTTCTATAACTATGTAATAGATAATAACATCACCATTCATATATCTAGAGTAAGTCCCCGCGTAATCCAGTGCACATAATTTTTACATCTTATGAGCCAGCATTGCCTCCTAATCGCCTCCTTCGACAATTAAGGACGTGTATGCTCTCTCCCAAGGGTACGTGCGCTAGATGCCGCACTACCCTAAGAGCAGCGTCGCTTACAGGCCAATTTTTCTTTTAGATCTCTGCCGATATTTATGCTTAAATATACAACTAATAGTATCATCTATAATATATAATAGTATTCTTATAATATATATATAATATATATATATATATATAGTATTTATAATACGTAGTATAAAGAGTATATATATATATATGTACACCTATTAGGTATATATATATATATCATATATGATATTAATGTAGTCTAATAGTTTATATCATTTTAATATAGTAATATAATGTGACTAGGATATAATTAGTATATTTATATCTATATAAATTATATATATATATAGGTGTAAATGTGTATATATAACTAATATTATAAGTATAATAATATATAAATATATATAATATAGTATAATCGTTACTATATATATAAGGATATTGCGTATTACTATATATATAAATATATATATAGTATACTATAGTATAGTATAGTTACTATATTCAATATTATATAGTACATATACGATGTTATATAGCTTATACACGTGGGCGGTCCGTTATTATGAGGCGCCTATCTGGGCGCCGAGCCAATCATAAATTAAATGGCGAGGCCGCATGGTGTTTGCATAGAAATAATGAATGTTTTGTAAAGTAAAGTGATCTGAATTTGTTTTTTTTTAACAACTTGTAGGTACAACCGATAAAAAATCTGCTCAATACGCAATGTTAAGAAAATATAAGAAAGGAATCCTCTTTTTTAGTAAGGAACTAGCACAATATGTGGCGTCGAAGAGTTTTATTTATCAATTGTTCAAATTAAAGATGTAGAAAACTATTGGGTCTGGGTAACTTTTTGATGTCCCCTGATAATGATAAGCGCAAATTGTTATAGTAGTCTTGAGAGACAGCTAAATAGATTCAAGCTCGAGTGAACATCCTTCGCCGCAAATAATACAAGGACGCGAAAGTAAAGGAGCATCTTGCAAAGATTCTATTACGTACTCACTTTCTGGTATATGTTGCCCCAGGTTCCTTAGGTCGCGGTGACTCATAACCGCGTGTCCAGTGTTGGTTGATATATTATTTCATAGGCAACCCTTGGAGCGCATGTTATTTTTCCTTTTCCGTTCGTCATATTAAATAAGGCTCTCAAGATTTTTACACAGTAGTAGTTGCTTAGAATCTTTGCCATTCCATGTTATAATAGGTGTCCAGCTTTTCGCCTTTTACCTAACTTGTAATACAGAGAGTAGAGAGGTACGACACTCGAAGTCAATTTTTAGTTCGCATATCTTAACCGAGCGGGAGATTGTGTTTTTTTTTTTTTTTTTTTGCGAGAAATAACCATAGTGAAAATAATTCCCGTGTGATATAATATATATATATTATATATATATATATATAATATATATATATAATATATATATATATTAATATAGTTTATTTATATATATATAGTTATAAATATATAATTTATATAGAGGAGAGAGAGAGAGAGAGAGGAGAGAAGAGAGAGAGAGAACCATCCTAGATAAGCGGCAATGAGTTTTTCTCCTAGTTATGTAGTGTTTCTAATTTGTCAAACTATACAATAACATTTTATTTTTGCTTCTTGCTTTACCGAATGTGTTGATAATGCCAATGCAATCGATATTAAATAAAAAAAGAATTTCTATATTTATTGCACGATACTTTTACAACGCCAACTAAATATA
>JABUQX010018052.1:30000-67500 GCA_015478945.1 Trachelipus rathkii
TCTCCCATACTTAAAATATCACAGTGAAAAATTGGTAAAGTTAAAAAAATCATATAAAACTTATTTATCAATTACTAATATTTTTAAAAATTAACTAACAAACTTATAAGAAATACTAACAATAAAAAATAAAATAAATAATGAATCTAATTAGATTAATAATAAAATAATACATAATAAGATAATGCAGTATATAAAAATATATAAAGTATATATTATATATATAGACTCACATCGGTAAATGGAATAATTTCACACTCACACATGATATAAATCTCAAGAATAATATAAACTCCCATACATCTCGCGCATTACACTAATCCTGCCCAACACTGCCATATCAATTAGTAAAATATATTACATGATGTTATGTTACATAATTTATAATTATGTTATTGTTACGACTGATACACACACATATTGTAAAATATAGATTACCATGATATTACTTATTAATATCCTTACGAAATATTAATTTGCATTTATAATCCAACAATAGTTTTATTAATATACTAAATAAAGTTAAACATTACATTACACTCATTGCACTTAGTAATTTAATAATATTACAATTGTATGATTATTATGATTATCATGACTCAATGGTTTTCTCTTAACATCTTCATGTAAAATTATCAATTCACTACTTTAATTACAAAGTGAGTTATAAGTAGCTTACTGTCAATACATATACTCGTATTCCCACCTTTCGAGCATATTAGCAACACAACAGGTTAATACGTATTATCTAACAACATTCCTATTACATACATATGACCAATCTTATTCAAAAGATGCCACTCCCAAAACCTAAGACTATTAGGATCTTCGTTCTTTCATAAGTTGTCTAAATTACTTTCGCTCCTCTCTAAAAACTCAATTTTATGAACTAGTAAATAATTCTTATAAGACATATTAGAGCAATAGTCTAGGAATGAATCACCTAACATATATTCAATACTAAAATATAACTATTTACCTTAGGTCATTTCATAATAACATATCACGTCAGTTAACACACAGTTATATCTTACAAAAAACTCATCATTTCTATCATAATAACAAAAACTCTGAAGAGTATTGTTCCAACTCTATTTGTCATAAAAAATAATAGTAAAACAAAATGGCTTAGTTTAACATATATCGAAAAGAATTATCGTTACACTCATAACCAAGAGTTATTTCTAAGCAAACATTACTTCAGAGAAACCCTAAGGTGAGTAATAGCTGATAGGGTATATTGTAATAGTCATCGCATTATACATCCTATTATCTGTATTATAGATACTACCTCACTCGCATGAGGATTCACACCACTATTCAAGGGGCGCATCCCCCTGGGTTCTCTCTCGGAATGTAATGTGCATAATACTCTATTTGATTAATATTATTGGATAAAATGTATAGATTTATTAATAATTAGTAACCTGTTTTATGTTATTATATAATTACTATGACATAATTGTTAGTGAATATATAATAATAACACTGAATGATAGAAAAGTATGAATTATTGAAATATATACTGCTAGTAATAACTGACGATTTAAGTGTTATTAGAAAACTGACACTGGTTTAAGATTATTGTTGAAAGTATAGGTAGGCCTAGAGACTGGGTTATAGGAGTGAGCGTACGATTTATAGCTCAGGTCATAATGATGGTTAACCGGACGAGTACAAGGAGAGTATGAAATAAGTTTGGGGTTCTAAAGCTACGGGTCAAGTAGGTGATTAGCTATCCATGAGGATCATCAATTAGAATCAGACAATTAAGAAGAAATTTTCTGCTCAATTTTTAAGAACGAGTGAGCATTTAAAATCTTCATATATCTTTGAAACACTTTCTTGTGCGGCGGTAGACCTTCTACAAGATTGACAATATCATGTTACAAACTCGATAGTTAATATTTCAATAACAGATTAAATTAGCTACTTTGTGAATCACGTGTCAAAACAACTAACGAGAATGTGTGCATAGCCGTGTAGATTCATTAGGTCGCAGTAGATTAATTACTATGCATTTGGATCGCCTGAATTAGAATAATAATAGTTTATGGTTTTTTTTGCTTATTGACATCAGCCTAAGTCCACACGAGTTATGATGTAGCTACATGAATGCCATGTAAAAAAAACTTCGTTTGTTATAACTGTTCGATAAATTTGTAGGTGCACGTTGTAGTAGATAATTAAAAGAAGTGTATAGTTATAGAAGTTACTGTTTAGATATGAATCACCACTAGATAAAAATATAAGTTTAACTTTGATAGCATGTAATTAAATCAACGTTTTAATTATCTATAAATTACTAATCTAAAATCAACAATGACTTCAAATATTATGAGCGTTGGGACACGATAGTATCTATGAACAATGACGCATCATTTAGGATGGGTAGTTTGATATTTATTACGATTATACTATAGAATAAACATACAATGTAATAATATAACTATGCAATATTTTCAAACAGCATTACTGTGAATTTTACTACTATACTTAATTATACTTTTGCACGTTATAATATTAATAAAATTTTGTAATATTATTATTTAATAGTATATGATGACTTTAATAATCCCTTTTAAATATACCGATTATCTTTCTAGACAATTGCTTTTATGCAATATTGTCTGTATTTATGATGTAATTTATTATTTTAATATGTTATAAATAACGATTATGAGTTAAAACTAATTTTTGTTTCTAGAATATATTCTTTGTTCTATTGATTAACAGTATTTTATGCTATATAATCTATGTATTATATGTGTTCAAAGTAATATACTCAAATTATAATAGTATATAAGATTATTGATATGTTATTAAGAAATGCATAAAAAGTGTGAATAGTACTTTACTTGGCTATAACGAAGTTATTATGACTATAACTGTTGATCAAAGGTACTGATTAAGTTTATTTAATGCTAACAGTATTAATAATGCTATTAATTATGTAAATTTTCTTCGGTATTTACATTATATTTTACTATAGTCCATATGTAGATTTTCTATTATTTCATTATAACTTATATAAATTATATGATAAACCTTTGAGTATATTATTATAAACATAAATTTACGTAATGTTATAGTATATTAAAGAACTCATTTTTTGATAGTCGTAATTGTTATTTTACCGAAATATTACACTCTTAATGCACGTATAACTCAGTTTATGATAGTAAATTTTATAGCTCAATAATGTAATTTTAAGTAAATAAGCCTGAAATAAAGATTTGAATAAGTATTACTTTAGTTATTAAGCTTGCGATATATAGGTACTGTAACTCTGTTAAAAAGTATGGCTTTATATTATTGTGTAATTATGTTATATTTCGGGGGAAGTTTTATATATATATATATTTATATCTATATATATATATATATATATACTATATATTATATATATATATCATGATATAAATATATATATATATATAAATATATATGTAGTTTTAAATATGATTTATTGTACATAATTATATCTTAGTTATTATAGTATATATTATATGTAATGGTGTATTGAGATTACTTACAATGTTAATGAAGAAGGGCATCAGTTACGTACATTTAATATAAGATTTATGTAATATATATAAAGTAGAACATATATGTATTTATTACTATTAGTATTTTATGTATTGTATTGTTGATCTAACGAGAAATATATCACCTTACTGAACTAGAATATATGGTTCGTATTACGTGTCATAGTGTATATATTACTTCAGTATTACTTTCTTGCTGATGGTTTAGAAAGTATATAATGAGCTCGTTAACCTTTATAGATAATCTGTTATACATTATACCTAATTTCTAGTTATAGATAATAGACTAATTATTTTTTTATCTGCTGTTATAGTTTGAATTAATGCATACCTTCTCTCGATTCGCTCCTTAACTAGATAATGCCTCTTTAACTAGAGATACTTGTCGTAATATCACCAATACGATGTTCAATTACATTTTTTACGTAAAACTGATGAGATAAATAGCTCAAGAAAATTTCACATTATGTGTCATTTACATAATAGGGGTGCAATAATTATAACTCAGTAATTCATGTTTGAGTTAGTAAGAATTCACTCAAGAATTAATACTCGACATGATACGTTGAACATTATGGAAAGAAGGATTAATGTGGTATCAGAGACTTCACGCTCATCTCCTATACTGAAATCAGTAATATATATAGTATATACAGAATCAGAGAGTGCTATTATAATTTATAATAATATGTCGCTTATCAACTGTACATATATCAGGATAATGTTAATGATAATTATGCTACCCACTATTTGGAAACCCAATAATTATCACATCTATATAAATAATTGGTTATCGTGTATTATAGTATTCACTTGTATCATTATCTGAAAATATACAGTCTGTTTATTAATATATGAAATAAACTCAGATACTATATTCTATAATAGATCTCAATCTTATAATAAGCACTTATTACACACTCGTAGACTTAATTCACATATTTAATTAGCTCATGTTATAATCACATTAATATATACACCCATAATGTGGTTTCTAGTTAACTATAAATTAGCAGTAAATATCAGGTAATAATCCTTAAAAAACTATCAGCTACAGATCACGTAACTATTCTCTCTGCTGAGAATATAGTGTAGAGCTTGAGTGAGTATATTGAATACACGCATAAATTATCAGATAAAAGGTCATTTATGCTCACGTTATAATATATAATTTATTGCTTATATTTGTGATGGTATAAATATCTAATAAGAGAGACTAAATAAATATATATAATACTATTATCTCAAATATTCACTATGATAATATACCTTAGTCCTCACTATAGCTAATTAAGATGTTTAATATATTTAAAATAAAAACTTATATGTGTGCTAATTATATTATTAATTTCTTATTGAAATATATTATGTGATACACCTTAAAATTGTTTACTGATCCTACTATGTAACGCTTTTTATGTATTTAAGATTGATTTAGGTCTGTCGATTGTTATTCATGTAAAATAGTACCTGGTACCTTGATGTTATAAATAAGTTTATATGTATATTATATTTTCTCAATAATATAATGTTTATATCATTAATGATCAAGAAACGTATACTATACATAGAACATAATACTCATAATAATTAGAATTAGTGTTCTGGCAATATCCAGAATATTTTAATAGGCTATTATAGTATTTAAAACTGTTTAATTCCAGCCTTTATGCTGTAAACTTTAGATACTTATTCTATAAATTTTATAGATTTTAGTATTAAAATTAATATACTCATTCATCAACTGTAAAATTAACTTAATTGTATATTAGATAGATATAGCTGACAAATTAGTGTAATATAAGTTTAGTTTTGTAATAGTTATGTTAGTTACAAATTACTTTTAAAATAAGTACGAAACTTTGTTAATTAAATGTTAATTAATAATTTTAATTATTAAGTTATAATTATTATAATATGATGTTGCTTGTTGTTTGACATTATATTTTCAATATTCACATGTTAGAGTATTATATGAAGCTTATTAAGTTGAAAACTACTTTATATTTATTAGTACTTAAGTATATACTCATATATCTGTATGATAATTACACACTATAGTATTAATATTTAGCTATAGTGTATTGTCAAATTAATCACACAGTATTTCTACTAAATGATTTTGTTTAACTTTGTTCACTAGTTACAATTAAGTTCTTAGTCTAGATCAATACTATTAGCTTATTTATTAAATAGTATAAACCTTATATATATGTATAGAGTAATACTCTATTGATCGAATTATTATTAAATATCACACTATATGGTAAATTATTTTTAGAGTTCAAATAATTACAGTATCTTAAAATGTAAAATTAAACATTATGAGTAGATATAAAGTTGTGAATAAGTTAACGTTATATTGAATGTATTAGATTTTACATGTAACTGTTTATTATAATGTGATGAAACTTTTAGTTAATATGACGTTATTATTAATTCCTGTTAAGATTGTTAGTTTGTCTGAGTAATAGTTCATAGAGATTGTTTGTTAACCATGCAGTGTTAAATATTTTGATGTATCATTGTTATTGATACTTGTGTATAAAAGTTCAAATTACGAAATAAGCAATGTATGAAAGAATTAATGAGCATTGTGACTAAAAGATGCAGAAATATGGTATTAACGTTTTATTTGTCCGTGTTAGATGATTTAGTAAGTATACAACAAGTTAAGGCAACATAGATTTTTTAAGTTGTGATTCACTTATTATTTATTATTAGTTGAACTCTTGATTAAATTTATTATTAGTGTTAACTCTAATGTATGATATTTAATGTGAGTTGGATAATTTAGGTGAGTAGTTATTTCGTTATTTACATGATTTATTCATTTTAATGATTGATCAGATTCATACTCCATTAATTAGTGTTACTTTATTTAGAGATTTATTATTTATTACTATATTTGTAGTGAGATGAGTTTATATGTATTTAATTTGATTAATTATTATTATTGAGTATCATATACAAGGGGATTGAATTATCATTAATATAGTGTGATTATAATTATTTACTCAGGTATGTTATATAATGTAATACATTATTGTATTTATTATTATTATTTCATTGTTTATAGATAGAGTGTAGATTAATTAGGAAGAAATTGATATACTTAGTGTCATGTTGAGTCATTGACTTTTATTTTATGTTAATTATTTGTGTACTTTGATCGTAATAGATGAGTGATTAATTATTTCTTATTCATATATAATTATTAATTATTATTATTATTTAATTTTACATTATTATTTAATTATTTTGTATTATTATATATTAATTTAGTGATTCAGTGTATTTTTTCTCAGTGATTTAGTTATTATTATTCATTTATATATAGAATTATTATTAATATTAAATCATTCAATTAACTATTGATGAAGACTCAGCTTTTTAATTTTAAGACAAATAAGACTTCTGTTATTATTATTCACTACTAACATATAAAGAACTATTTGATTATAATGTTTATATCCAAATATGATACTCAAAATGTGACTATAATTTCAAATAGATCATAATATAGAATTCAATAGATATCGAATTAAGATCAATGGTATATAATGTCGTGAAAGAGTAGTGGATTGAGGTAATGTGGTTTAGATAGGGTTATATATGATTTATATTTACTGCTTTATATTAAGGTAGTATGTTAAAACGTTATACAAATTATATGTAAAAAACTATATAATAGACCTATAATCAATAGATCAATAGATTTCGATTGGACATACGGTCACGCGTATAGGGACACGAGTGACAATATTTAGTGATTTTAATGCTTTTTTATTGGCTGCTTATTATTAATGTTAGTTTACAATTTTGGTACAAAAAAGGAACAAATACTATCAATTATCTTTTACAATAAAATCAGATTTTCTGAGACTAAGTGAGTATAGGTGACAGGATGATTAATAGATATTAGGATGGTGTTTGATTTATAGTTGAATACTTACTGCATTAGTATGTAAAACGTTACAATTTAGTAAAATATTACTCAATAAAGCAATAAGTAGCCAATATTCTTGTCACAATACTAGGTAAACAGTAATATGAGGGTACAGGAATAGGTAAGTATAGATGTGTTTTATTAATTTAGTGATTTTATACTGCTTATAGTGGTATAGTATATAACGTAATAATTAGTTAAGCTTTATTATAAACATAAAAAGTGTAATACAAATTTTATATTTATTATATTTATTATATTATGGTGGTATTTATTATTGTTTTTAGTTGACGTGTTGACTTACATGATATCCCATACAAAATTAAGAAGGAAAATTTAACAGATATACATCAAAGAATATATAAGTCACCTCATAATTGTTGTATACGGAATGTTAGTTAAACTAAATCACCGTCAGTGGCATCCTAAGCACTACTAGGTTGCCTCAGTAGCTCACTCCTCAGATTCACATATATCAAGTCTATTTATAGAAACTTACACTACTGGAATCCTCTCACCAAATTTCAGCCAATACTTATAACAGTATTTGTTTTTAATATATGGTGTTGGTTACCCCTATCGTGAGACCTAATAGTGAGTAACCTAGTACTACGCTAGAGGTATTACTATACTCCCCATCTCAACACCCTATCCATTTAACCAGATACGAATATAACTCTTAAAACACCTATGTAGATAATATATTGGACTCGGTAAACCGGATGCGAATAAGAAACCACTGACTATAGAAAATATATATAACAAAATATATATATAAATAATAATAATAAATAATTAATAATTAAATATAATTAATATTAAATTAAATTAAATATAATAAACAATTAATAATATAATAATTAAATAATAATAAAATTATAATATATATTAATAATATTTAATAATATTAATTATAATATCAGACAGTATAATCTAACTCAACTATCACATGATTCAAAATCACATATCGAACCTTGTAATACGTAGCCGGATGCCGAGGAGCCGTGAATACCGTAATACACGTAATAGCCGTATAAGCGTAAGTCAGGTGAAGCCACTAACTACTATTATGAGATTAGAGTCGAACCGGAGTACGAGCAAAAAAACTTACTCACGATAAAATTGTGATCATATCCAGTATCCACCATTTTCATTACGACGTTTAATAAGATTAAATATATGAAGAATAAATAAGGAGGATAGCAGCTCTCGGCGCGAACGAATCTTACTTTGCGCCGACGATAATTAAACCACTACCTTATCAGAGTCATTAAATTAACTGAGTTAGTATTATTAATAACTCCATCGCGGAGGAATAGCAATATAAATGAGTAATTTAATACGAGAAGAAGAGAACATTATCAGGACTTACAGCAGCCGTCACGTAGGAGCACGCACCTTCTCAAGATAGCCGGAATAAACTCTTACGAGCACCCAAAAATCCTCTGGTTATCAGGGAGCAATTATTATGACATACACTTGTAGCTGTAAGAATATCACAATACTTCAAAGCCATGGAAATATCACGCTTACGCGATTCAATTAGACATGAACCTAAGCAGGGACCCGTCTGCAAATTTGAGTGGGCCAATCAAGAACTGCTTAAAATAATTGAACAAGTTACCATTCAATAGATATTATAGTTTTATGAGAGAAGGGTAAAGCTCTAGTAACTATACATAAATCAGTGTCAGTTTTTGAACGTGAGACGGCCCCATCTGGTATAGTTAAGGAATGACAGGTAATGAATGATATTTGAAAAGATGCATGGAATTCCTTTGAGGACCCGAATAAGAAAAATGAAAAAGATAAAGGAAATAAAGTTAGGTGATAAAATGAGTAGAATAGAATAATAATATTAGTTTTTCTAATGTAGAAGGCTGAGAGAAATAAATGACTAAAATTAGACAGTGCCAGTGCATCTTGATATTTTGGTGCTCATAGTATAAATAATTAATATATATATATATATTATATATAAAATATAATAATTATAAATATCTAACAAACTTATATTCCCGTCATCTATTTAATTTAGATCACATGCTCTTGTGAGCATGAAATAATCTAACCTTGTCAAGGATAAAGTTTTATTTTTCTATATACATCCTATAGTATTATTATAAACTGGTGTAATCGATGCTCAATAAGCTACATATAATTATATATAGATATTCCTCATAGAATAGACTGTATGCTCTTCTAATACTTATGTGAGTAAGTATTCATTTGATATAGCAGAACGCAAAACCAGTGATTATTTATACTTACTGCATTGAGTAGGTCATATTATTAATTATTTTTCATATTATCTCATCTAGTCTAATAAATTAATATATATCAATACTTGGTATTTATAACTTCGAGTGTTCGTATCAAATCGCCAATAAGTAATTGTCTTACTGGATAAAAGTCCTGATTATATATTATCCCACTCTACAAATAACTCTACCTCAGAACTCTTATTTAATATAATATTCAATCTCACTTTGAATCGTATGTACAAAAATCTATTCTTGTGCTCAGTACTGAAAATCTTTTCCAGAGAGATAAGACATAAGATCTATATTTACTGGAGTCTACTTCCTCAACCCTTTCTGATACATTTATAAATAAAATTCAACATCATCTTTGTCTTATTTCACGCTATATTTTAATACCTACGAGGAGAGCCATAATTACATATTAACTCATACTCTCAGTAGTGAGATAATATACATCTACCTACAAAAACTTTGCTTCAATATACTCCACTCTACCGTAATCCAACTATTCTTACTCTATCCCATCTCAGCCGCAAACTCAATTTATTGATAACCTAACTAATACTATCTCTGATAAATCTTCTCTCTCCTCTCGCTCTCTTCATCTCTCTCCTCACTATCTCTCTACTTCTCTTCTCTCTCTCCCTCTCATCTTTACTATCTCTCTCTCTAATCATAACTACTACCATAGGTACTTACTAGAAAACCTATAATCACTCGTTAATCTTCCTTCTTTATTTCTACTTTATGCTCTTCATATTTCATTTCACATACTGCTCTCTATTTCCATCTTATCCTTATTCCTTTTTCTCTTTTCTCTGAGTACTTGGCTAACCATATTGACATTATCTAAAGACTACTGTAGACACTATAGAAATTAATCGCAGCCTACATATGAAGGGCACAAAGCTTTGATTCTAAACTTCTAATTATATAGTAGTAGTAATCTCATATATAAATTGGAGATCCATTTAGTATATCTATCATCTTAAATTTCATAGTAATAATGGTTCACTACAATAGTATCTAATCTAATACTAATTGCCCAACTCTTTTTCTATTGTTTCTATAATATCACGTTTATCACCATCACTTGGTTAGTATCCTATGCGCTCCTATGTCGAGGACTCCACCCTTCATTATACTACTTAAATATTGAGTAAGTGACCACCAATAATGACAATTTATATCGTATTATAATATCACAGAACAGTTACCTAATCTTATACTTAGTTAATCATTACTTAATTGCAAAAAAACTATTTATAGTAGTTCAATTATTCAAACATTATTTACATATACTTTGACGGCGACAAATCTACTACACTAACATATAATATTCACTAAAACAACATAACAACCTACTAAAAATACATTTATAAATCTGAGACTTTTCCCTATTATCTTAAATTAAAGGATTGATTCATTAAATTTTCTTTACTATATATTAATATAATAGCTCAAGATCAGATGTAATAGGAGTTATTGTGAACTATTAACCACTTAGTAGCATCATCTATATAATAAAAGCATATGCTCACTATTATAGGGAAAATCAATCTAACTAGTAATTAGAACCACATTCACACTCTTTCTCCTTAATAAAGGTTACATGGGTACAATTTTTCTGAAATATTATATATAAAATAATATATACTTCTTTACTCCTACTCGCACTGACCCTCTCAACTCTATTTGAATATACCTTCAAGCTTAATCAATAAACTGATGGTTCATCAGTCTTCCATGACTTATCGACTATAATACGAATAAACTGCACTCATCTTCCTTCTCTACTGCTCCTCTAGCGATCTCTCTCTCTATTTCTCTATATCTCCCTCTCCCTTCTCTCTTCTCTTCATCTCTCTATGCGACTCCCTCCTCTCTGTCTCTCTTTCTCATCTATCTCTCACTCGCGTACATATACTCTCCTCCTTCGTCATCTTATCTCCTATACTCTCTCTTCTCTCTCCTTATCTTCCTCCCTATCTCTATTACAACGACACTCTACTCTAATCGCCTTAGCTCATAATATCATACTACCTAAGACTCATCTTATATATAAGGACTATTACATCACTCCCCAATCTCATATTACCCTCATATTAGTATAACTAACACTTTTCAAAAACCAATCAATCATACCATATTCCCTCGCTAAATAATTACACTATTAAATCAATATTAATGCATACCATCACTAAAACTCTATAGCTTATACACTCATCTACTTATTATATAAACCGTGCATCCCCTACCAAAAATCATTATCCATACACCATATAATATATATATTATATAATAATAAATTAAATGAAATATAATATATATTAATAATATATATAAATAATAAGTATATATTATAAAGATATTATTACTTTTATGACAAACTAACTCCTTCAACCAGAGAGATCATTAGAACCTGTCAAAAGAAAAGTATCACGGTATCGCCTTCCAATCCTTATTAGGCATTGCGGGAAGTAATAGCATTATAATTTGTACGGAGAAATCTCCACTTATAAAGTTCTTCCATCTTATTTATCATTCTTTTCTCGGATCATCAAGCCAATTATACGGACAATCCATCTCCTTCATTCTCATGATGCGACCACTCTATCTCAATTGAGCATTCTCTCCAAATTTCCTAATCTTAAGACTCAGGCTCTCTAGTCAATCTACTATATTCATTTGTTCTCTTCATACCAACTCCATGATTTATTCTTTAGTCTCTTCTAGTTTATGTATTATGTATAATATTATATATAATATAATTAATATTATAAATTAAATAAGAAATAATATATAGATATATAATAATATATGATAAATAATAAAAAATAATAATTAAGAAATAATATAAAATTATGATATATTAATATTATTATATATATATATGATAATAATATAGTAATAATATAATAAATTAATATTTATATATAATATATATTAAAATATTATATATATATAATAAGAATATATAAATAAAATATATATAATAGATTGAATGTATTTGACTCAATGAATAATACTCTCAGAACCTATATTCTAATTATCTGGATTATTTATCGGTGCTATTACATCACTTCTAGCAATTACTTCTTAATTACTAATCTAACTCCTCGCCTACAAACAGAATAATTCTCGATTAAATCCACATCCTATATCTGTGTTCATGGTTTCTCTTTGATAAGTAACGCATATATCCACGTAAGCTGTGGCCACTAGCGACCCCTACCAAACTGATACCATAACTGATACAATTCTGTAACTCTGCTGTTTCGATCCTTCCCTTGGGAAAACTAGTTCCAAGATATCAATTTTAATAACCACAGCGTATTATAGCTATATGTAAGGGAGTTGGCCGTTTCCGTCTTCAACATTTAAATTAACTCTTCTCTTAACAAGTAATTTAATAAGATCTTATATCGTTTCTTTACTTAATCCATTCATTAAACTCGCCTATCTCATTTTATTTGCATATGATAATTATTCGTACTCTCAAGCAATTATTCTTTCCATCCCCGTTTCAAAACAAAAATCAACATAAACCACAAATTGTCATGGAAAAGCTAACATAATATCACCCAAACTCCTCATACACCGAACTCTCTACATAATTTTAACAGCATCATATATACAAAATAGGACGAGCTCTAGACTGCCACTTGCTATTAGTCTCGATGCATATTACAGCACTGAACAGTATTGAGATCTGCCCCTGTTGTAACTCTTTTATGTAAAAAACCTCATTCTCCTTGTCTATATTCATAATTTACAACAATGAATTCTTGATCTTCGTTGCTTTACAATTTAGCTCAATAATATTAAGACAAGGTAACTTACACAATATAAATTATATAAGAAGTAGCAAATGGAAAAGAAGAAGGGATTTTCATAAAATACTCCTTTCTATAAAGCCGTTTAAGACAAGTTTAAAAAATTACAATCCAAAGCCAAAAGCAAGCACTTCGTGCTCATAATCTATATCAAAAACCATAATAATAAATTTGATTGATGTATTATTAGTTTAAAGAAAAATAGAAAAAAGGTGAAAAAATGGGGGGGATAACCAGAAAAGAGAAAGAAGGAAAGATAGAGAAAAATACTATATATATAACCTCTATTGAGAAAAAATAATCAAAAGACAGAAAACGTGAAGATATCAAATAATGATAGTCATGGTTGATAGACAGAAATGACAAAGAAAAAAAACAAGGCTTTCAATGAAAAAAAGAAATGAACCTAACAAAATCTCTCAATTTAAAAGTAAAATGACTTTGAATAATACGAAACGCGAAAATGGAAAATTGACATCTTAATTGAAGCAATTTTTCTGTACATTGGTTCGAAATTGCTTATAAGAAAGTTTATGTGATGCAGGTGGAGAAAAGGAAGAATTGCGCGTATGGAATTGCCTAAAGTAATATTAAAAGCTAAATACTGAAAAAGGAAGATTCCTCTGCTGAACCATTAGAATTATCGTAATTTTTAGATTTAAAAATATGATAATTTATTTTTTATTTGAAAGAAACAAAGATATGACATTTTATAGAGTATAAGAGTGAAAAAATGTCGAGGTAATTCATAAGAAGTAGTTATTGCGTTATGTAGTAAAAAAAAGAGTTATTTTGATTTTGTAAGAATTACGAGTAGAATGTAATAGTAATCTCAGGACATCATATTTCGGAAGATTAAAAAGGAATCGTTACATTTACATGGAACTAAAATTCAGGAAGTTACTAAAAAAAATGGGGGTGTATAAAAAGGTTTGTGAAAAAAGTTAGAAAAAATAGTACTTTTAAACCAGCTAAAGTATATTAATCCCTGTTCTCAAACTTTATCAATTCTTTATATTACTGGTCATGTATAAGATTGGATATACTGGTAATTTAGTTGGTATTCAAATTAAAGGAATGATAGTCGAAGGGAAGATGCTGATCTACCGAGTAGTATAAGATCGATAAAATATATTATACAAACACAAGAGTGTAAACAGTCTTTCGCGGAGAGCGTGGCATGTGATTCTGTGAAAAACTTTAGATAGCGAAAAGAATCGAAAATATTTTTAGTATAGAGGTGCTATGGAGATATAGAAATAATTCTAGACATAAGTTGTATGAAGACTATGTGGAATTCTGTAAGAAACTAGCTTGTAGAGAGTAGGTATAGAAATAGGGAAAGATGAAAAAAATATTATCGAAGGTTTATTGATCATTGATATTTCCATTAACAATGATTTGGAGAAGAGGGAGATTTGTATGGTGTTCATAAAAAAGATGTGGAAGCTAAAGTATAGTCATTGAAGAAAATGTTAATATTATAATGAAACTGAATACTCTTTATTTTGCAAAAACAAAATCAAAAATAAACAACTGAATTCATAATCACCACCGAAAATATATGCAAAATAAACAAGATTTCATATATTTTGATGTTAGACTAACTGAATTTAATTACATAATAATCATAACGTTGAATACAAAGATACAACAATATTCTACCCCCTTGGAAAATAATTATATATAAGATATAGTAGATATCAGTTATACGTTACTAAGATAGATTGGAACACGTAAGTAAGGTTATGCGGCTTGTATATTGAAGCATAAACTAAAAGAATATAGCTGAACTGACTATTGGCCTAAAATTAACGAAAAGAGTGTGTATATAACTGATCTCTTACATAGATTTTTCGGTACACTTGGTTTTGATATTCAGCATAAGTATAAAAAGGAGTTCTCATAAGTTAGTCCTTATAAACAGAGCTTATATAAATTCTTGAAAAGACGAAGAATAAGGAAGTACCATGCTTTAAATTTATTAATCAAAGCTATTAGATCACTATTATCATTTCAGAAGTCACTAAATTCCTCATGCGAATGTGGAATTGATGTTTTACTGAATGCAGCTCCTGATTTCAAATATAAAATATGTAAAATATATTTGCATTAAAAAACCTATAAAAATAAAAACAAGAATGCGTAAAGAGGGAGGAAATATTGGATGCTGTTTACAATAAAATATAAATATGTAGAAGAGATTAGTACATGTCGTGTCTTATATTTATGATAGAAAAGACAAATAGAATATAGTTTCATCAGAAAGGATAGAAAGAAAGATTAACAAATAACAGTTAATATAACTTTCAGTAGTAACAGGTTGAAAGACAATAGATATTGAAAAGAGATAAATCCTTTATGTCTCAAAAAGGCTGTTGATATAAAAGGGACAAACCATTAAAAAAGGAGTTACGTAAATACCAATATATTTGCAGACAAAAACGCTAGTAGCTCCATAAAAGATTACCGAAATTAGTTTAAAAGAGATATAGTGAGAATCACTACTTACTATGAGATTTACCATAGTAGATAATAAGATATATTAGATTATATATATATTATAATTAGATATAATTAATATAATATATAATATAGTAAATAAGATATATATATAATTAAATAGTATAAAGTAATTATATAGTAGAATAATATATTATAATATATATATATATAAATAATATATATAATATAGAGAATTAATATATATATATTAAATATATTAGTAACATTATATAGATAAGATTAATATATAGATAAAGATTATATAATAGTATAATATATATAATATAGAATAGATATATAATATATATATAATATCTATAATTAATATTATATAATTATATATATAGCTCATCTTCATATTATATAATTATAATTATATATATATATATGATTTAAGATTAATGTCATAATATAATATAGTAATAGATATAATATATATAATATATTTATTAATATATTATAATATTATATAATATATAATAATATTATATTAATTATATATTAAATATATATTTAATTATTATATATATATATATTAGTAATTATATTATATATATAATATATGAATATATTTATTAGAATAATAATATTAATAATTATAATAAATATAAATATATATAATATATATTATTATTATATTATATATATATATATATAATAATAATAATAAATATATATATATATAATATAATAAGAATATTTAACTAATATTATAATAGGTTATATTATATTACTATATAGTATATAATATAAATAATATAAAATTTAATATATATATATATATAATATTATATATATAATATTATATAATATATTTAATATATATATATATAATATATATACTTTACAGAGAACATTTTAATATTCAATGATACGGATTATATAAAGTAGAGGTGAGAGAGAAGTCGATAGAGATATGAGTGAGAGAGAACGATAAGATATGAGAATAATGAAAATTCTCTTCTTTGTATGTGAATCTATTCTTCTAACTTATTATAATATTATAATATTAAATATATAATATAAAAATATATATATATAATATATAATATATAATTTTAATATGATAATATTATTAACTATATATATACAATAAATAAAAAAATATAGTATTTAATATATAAATATATATATAATTATATATATATTCATATATTAGGGTATGGGTTATCAAGTAACATTTTTTTCATGAGGGTAATCAAATAACTAGTTAATCAAGCTTTACAATCTTGAAATTATGTTCAATAAGTTAACAACAGTAAACCATAGTATATCAAAGACCCCCTTATAGAATTATATGAGTCACACCCAATTGTCGAAGTAACAGAGTTTAGAAATCGGACTGGCCATGAGAGCAGAGTTAGACATGTTTTGAAACTGTAGTATCAATATATTATATATATATTATATAATAATATAAATATTAACAGCACACTATATACTATAATAATCTAATATCATTAATTAATATATTATAATATATTTTATATATAAATATATTAATATATATAATATATATAAAAAGTTAATATATAATATATATTATATAAAATTAATATTATATATAATACATATATATATATTATATATTAAATTTATATATTATATACTATATTAATTGAGCGAACTGTTTGATAATCAGATTTGTAGTAGTGTTTAGGTTGGGGTGTGTAGTGGCAATGGTGAGGTAATTTAGATAATATTTATATTATTATATAATATTAAAGTATATCATCATCATCAAAGATAATCAGTATTCATAATCAATTATCACACACAATCTTTCATCTCCCCAAAGACTGGTAAGAGGATATCAAGCATTGATAATCAGTTAAACAATGCTACTGGAAATAACCTAAATAAGAAAATATTGTAATTAAGATTAAATAGTAATAATGGAAAAGTAATAGAAAAGAAGCCCCTAATTCGATTACATTGACCGCTCAAGCCTAATTACATACGATATCAAAAAATATATTCAACAAAACCTACATTGTTTCTAAGCTCTTTAACAATTTTAAGTGTATCCCAGGCATCTTCAACACCTCGGCTTCTGTCAAGTGATATAAGAATGCGCACTATTATTCCAAATGACTTTTCTGCTTCCCTATGAATATACAATGAAATGCATTTGGTTTTCAAAATTATATGCAAAATTACCATAACTAAACATCAATAACTACATTTCCAAATACAAAATAAATGAAAGTAAATTAATATATTTACTTGCTTTCTTATGTTACAATGTGTAATAGCATTTATGCATTAGGAAACTACACTTTTATGAATTCTAATAGAGAAATCTTAGCAATTTTAACTCAAAAGATATACAGTAATCCCTAGCGCGAGATGTTCCTCAAAATATAAAGCAAAACACTATATTATAAGACAATAAATTCTTATTAAAAATATCCTTTATCTACTAATTATCTTCAAAGATCCATTTTGTCAAAATGATAAGCTTTATCAAACTTATCCATCTTAATTTTATCATAAGAATAAAAAGTTACCTGACTGTCTCAAAAACTGCTTTAATATAATCTTCTTTGGTATACGATCCAATCACATTTTTTGGGGTTGACCTCAGCTCCAAGTAACAAACATTGTCTTCCCTAAATTCTTTAACTACATCATATGTGCAAATTTTTATACTATTGATATTATTAGTCAATGTATGAAGCAGAGAGAAAATTTTGAAGCACCTATAACAATAAAAAAAAAAGATATAAATAAAAGATTTCTCTTTTACAGTCTACTTGTCTGTTAATTTTTACCCATAAATACTGATGTATACAAATCTTAGATTTTAAGGGACTGGTTGGTGAAGAACAAGGTGCATTTAGAAGTGGTAGAGATATATATATATATAATATATATATATATAGTTATATATATATACTATATAATATAATATATTAATATATATTAATATATATATATATATATATATATATATATATATATATATATATATATATATATTATATATTAAATATATATATTATAATATATATATATAATATTATATATATATATTAACTATATATATATTATTATATATATATATACTAAGAGACATGTAAGAAGACGCATGAATCCATCTAAAGAAATGTGCCCATCTAACTCAACCCATAGAAAATGTAGTAATTAGTGATAAATTTTTAATAATCACACTTAATAAATCGGTACATTTCGCTTTGTATGAATTGAGTAATCTTATTTAGCGTCTTATTAAACTAAGGCATGGGGTGCCTTAGCCTTATTTAAAATAAAAATTTGCTTGCATACTCTAGTAACTCTCCGATCACAAATTATAATTAATCGAAATACTAAAGTTAAGTAAAGACGCGCATTGGCACTCTAAGAGTTTCGCATCTAGCTCACTATTATTCTCATTAGATAATTCACATGATAGATTCAAAGAGAAGTTTGATCGCGAGACATGTAAGAACTGTAGATAATGCCATATCTGCTACCTTTCAATTTGTGAGAATTAATATATATATTAATTTTAATTAAGAAATGCTGCATGACCCTCTAGAATGTCCCCAGTTAACCCATAATTATAAGAACAATACTTAAGGGAAGCCGCATGGTAATATTTTGACTGTAAAAAAAACAATAAAAAAATTTAATAATGAAAAAAGCTGCATTGACCATCTAGAATGTCCCAGTCAACACCAATAATAAATAATAAATAAGATATATTAAGAAGACGTATGGGCCTATCTAGACTGTCCGTCAACCATAATAATTAATAATTAAAAATATATTAACGAAGCCGCATTGACACTCTAGAATGTCCCAATCAACATTTAATTAAGAATAATACTTAAAAGCAGCATGGTCCTTTTTAGCTTTCCCAGCAATCGAAAAAAAATTAAAATTAAGAAGCCGCATTGGCCCCTCTAGAATGTCCAGTCAACCAATATAATATAAATAAAAATAATACTTAAGAAGGCGCAACATGGGCCTATCGTGACTGTCCCATCAACCAATAATAATTATTATAATTAAAAATAATATGTAAAAATATATATAATTACATTAATCCCTCTAAAAATGTCCCAGTCAACCAAAATAAATAAAAATATGACTTAAGAAGCCCCTTCGGTACCTTTTAGACTTTTCATGTAAACTCTTTCTTTATTACTAATCCATTGTCCATCTAGAATGTCGCCGTAACCATAAAAATTTAGAATTAAGAAAATATTTTTAATAATAATTAATGTAATTAATGAATAGTATTTATATTTAAGAAGCCACATGGGCTACCTAGACTGTCCCAGTCAACAACAAAAATTAATGAATAAGAATAATAATTCCGAAGCCGCATGGGCCTATCTAAGCAACTTCACGCCATTAATTAATAATATTAGATAAATTATTTTAATTATTAATTATTATGGGTTGATGGGCAGTCTAGATAGGCCCTGCGGCTTCTGATATTATTCTTATTTATTAATTATTATGGATTGAATGGACATTCTAGAGGGCCAATGCGACTTCTTTTATTATTTCTTAATTTATTAATTTATTGTTTTGGTTGAAGAGGACCGTGTAGGTAGGCCCATTGGCTTCTTAATTATAAATGCTATTTCATTAATTAGCATTAATTATTATTAAATTATTCTAATTCTTTGCATTTTTTTTTGTTGAACCGGGACATTCTAGAGGGGCCGAAGCGACTTTTTATTATCAATATTTATTGTCGACTGGGACAGTCTAAAAAGGCATGCGGCTTCTAAGTATTATTCTTATTTTATGAGTGGACTGGGACAATCTAGAGGGATCCATGATGTTAATTCATAAGTTTTAATTTTAATTATTATTGGTTGATTGGGACAGTCTTGATGGGCCCATAAGATTCAGAGACTCTATTTTTATTTTATTATTTTTATGTGTTTATTGGAAAATTAGAAACTTCAGGGAAAATAATGCTTTTTAATTATTAATTTTTATTTGTTGACTGGAACACTAAAAAGGGCCATGCGGCTTCTTGTATTATTTTAATTGATTGTTGTTATATATGACTTTTAGCCCAGAATGAAAGCTTCAACATAGTATTTCTGATAAATAATTAGAAGCTGCATTAACCTCTGTATAATGTCCACAGTCAACCCATAATAAATAAGATTAATACTAGAAGCCGTATGGTCCTTTTTTAGACTGTCCCAGTCAACCACTAAAATTAATAATTAAGAAGGCCCGGCCATTGGCCCCTTGATGTCCCAGTGCAACAATAATAAATAATAATACAGATAATACTTAAGAAGCAGCCTAAGCCTATCTAGACTGTCCCAGTCACCAGTAATAATATATATAATTAAATAATCTAAAAATAATAAAATAACCGCATTGACGGCTCTAGAATTCACGTCAACTCGTAATAATAAGAAATAATTTAAAAAGCGCATGGTCCTTTTTAGGCTGTCCAGTCAACCATAAAAATAATAATTAAGAAGCCACATTGGTCCGTCTCTAGAATGTTCCCAGGTTAACTTTCATGTATTATTAAATAGAAAATTTATGAGATATATTAGGTTAGATTGAGAGTTTGCCGGCGGCGGTGTCTATTTAGATCTTGTTGTCATGTCTGTGTGTCATAATTTATGTATTAGTTAGAGTTGTAATATATTTTTAGAATGCCTTCTGTATATTTGATCGTGCTCTAGTTATGGTCCAATGGTGACTCTCGGATTAATGGATTGATTGGTGTGTGGAATGTGTGTTTATGTGTGTGTGTGGAGGAATTGTTCTGCATGTTGGTGTGTTTTGAGTAGCGTGTGGCTCATTAATGGCGTCAGTTAAATAAGTGTGAATGAGATTGTGTATTTGGAGGTGTCTTGCATTGGCCCCTCTAGGAGTATGTCAGGTGGATAGCGCTTCATTAATAGATAATAAGTATATAGATAGTGTATGTAGCTTAATGGAAGGTTGCAGTTATGAGGCCTTATTCTATGTAGGCTGTTCGGTACATGCTCGTCAAGTAGATTTTATTTGGATTGTGGTGGTGGTGTTGAATATTGTGTATAGATTTGAAGAAACTGCATGTGGACGCTGTTAGTAAGTGGTGTGTTACTATTGTGTCTAACTTCTATTAGGATGAGAGTTAGTTAGAGTATTAGTTGAGTTTTATGTGATAGGGCTGATGGTTGTCCTTTTGTGTGTTATTCTTGTTCTGGGCTGACTGATTGTAAAATTAAGTAATTAAGAAGCACATTGTGGGTGGGTTCTTATGATAGTGTGTCGGATAGGTGGTGCGACGTGCATAATAATCGAGTGATAAGGTAAGTGGTATGAGTTGAGGTAGTACGTTAAGGTTGTGTTATGTCGTTATTGGTGGTGGGTTAATGAACTGTGTCGCGTTATGGTCCAATATTTTGTAGTGTATATATATGGGTGTGTGGGGTATTGATGTTGTTGAAAGTGATTATATTGTTATGGTGTTTAATTCCTTTGGTATTGAGAGCGCGTGTCGTATTTAATGGTGGCAGTGTGTGATTCTGCTATGATATTATTAGAGTAGTGGATAGCTGGGTTTGTGTGTGTTGGTGTTTGTTTTGTGGTGGGTGGGATAGTGTGTGCGTTTGTTATGTGTTGCCTTGTTGCTGTGTCTTCACGTCGATAGATAGTTAAATTAGTATTATATGAGTTGAGAATCTGTCTGTGTGTCTGTCCTTTCTAGGATGTGTGCGAGTCAGGTGGTTGGTTAGGTATATATAGTTAATATTGGTATGATGAGTTAGATTTATTTAAGAAAGCGCATGGGTTATGTAGGATCAATCTGTCTCTTACGCGTCGTTGTTTTTGCTTGCAGGTGTGCGTAAATAGTTCTATTCTGTTTTGTCTTCGTTTGTTGTGTGTGTGTGGTGTGCGTTGAGGTGCTGGTACGGTGTGGTGGCCTCTTTCAGCATATCTGTCTTTTTTAATACGGGTGCTAAAATTGCAGACAAATTTCAAACAACCGATACAATGCAGACATAACATCATTAATATTATACAAAAAACAAATAAGAAAACAAACTCAGAAGCAGACATTATACAACACACTAAAATCAAAGAACAATATATAATAAGTGGTTGCATCTGGTGTAATTTTCAATTTTTACTCTTCAGGGGTGGGTCCAAAAATCTTTACAATGTGACATGAACAGCAGCACTAAAAGAATGTTTAAACAGGGATATTTGGATCGTGGTTTCGATGCCATAGTTTGTTTTTATAAGAGGAAAGAAAAATGGTTTGGGAGTCGAAGAAAAAAATTTATTCCAACAATAGTTGGAAGTGTTTTTTTTGTGTAGGTGTGTTTGTGTGTGAAATTTTATTTTGTGGTTGGGTGTTCATTGAAGTTAAATTTACTTAAAGGTGTGTCTTAAATATTATATATAGGTTGAAAAACTTAGTGATTGTAATAGTTAATATAGGTTAAGATATTTATAAGTGTGGGTGATCGGTTTTGTGTTGTGTGGTTGTTGTATTTGTGGGTGTTTGTGTTGGGTGTGGATCAAGGGTTAGAAGGCTTAGATATAAATATTGGATTCGTATTATAGTATGTGTGTGGGTGTATTTGGTTTATAGTTAGAATATACGTGAAGTTATGTTGTTAAATTCGTATATTTGGTTGTGTTTTTATGTTGTGTTGGTTGATTAATTGTTGCGATCTGATTGGTGCGTTTTGTTTGTTGATTGGATGTCTAATGTAATTGGCTGCTGTATGGTTTATATTTATTTGGTTGTGTGTGTTGTTGTGTGTGTGTTTTGTGAGGTGTAGTGTGGTGTTAGGTGTTGGTTTTTTTTGTAGTGTGTAAGTGTGTTGGTGTGTTGTTGTTGCTGTATAGATTTGTTTTATTTTGTTGGTTGGTGGGTGTTATTTGGTGTGGTGTTGTTTATTTGTTGTTGGATGTTGATTGGTTGTGGGATATTGGTGGGTATGTGGTTGTATCGGTTGATTGGTTGTTGGATGTTGATTGGTTGTTGTGATTGTTTGGATTGTTTGTTGTTATGTGGTGATTAGTTATGGTTTGTGGTTGTTGATTGATCATGGATTTATTATATATATTATATATTAATATATATATATATATATAATTGAGATGGGACGATTTCCATTTTCCAAGCCGATCTGATTCCGAGTACCGAATACAGTCACAAGTGCGATTCGATTCCGATTCGACTACACAGCCACAAACATATATATTATAACTTAATATATTTCTTAAGAATATAATACAAAACAAATAATAAATATAATATAATATACTATATACTATATACTATACTATATATATATATATCACTACATAACTATAATAATAGATCTGCTACTACTATCACAATCATAATATAATACACAACCTACAACCATACAACAGAATATAATATATATACTTACAAAAACATAAACTCATAATAATATAATAAAAACAAACTATATATAATAATATAATGGCAAATATACTACCATAAATATATATTACATTATATAATAATATGTAAATATATATTATTATATATATATTATATATAGGTATATATATATATATATATTATATATATATATATATATATATATATTTATATATATATATATATATATATATAGTATAATATATATATATATATATATATATATATATATATATAGTATATATATATATATATGTATATATATATATATATATATATAAATATATATATATATATATATATATATTTATATAATATATATATATATATAACGTTGGGTTGAAATTGTTTGGCTAAAGGTCGTCAGGATATTTTTTGCGGAAATTAAAAACCGTGTGATTAACTTAATGTTATAGAATTTCGTATAATTTTATCTTTGCTAAAGAATAATTAGTTAATTACTGGTGGTTTTATTTATTAACACTGTAAAATAAACTGGCCAACAAAGGTTTTGCGAAAAAAACATTTGAAGGTCTTTTATAGGTAATTTGTTGCCCTGATTTCGAATATGACTCCGTTTTCCTAGATTGGCCCTAGTTTTTTTGAGATACAGGGTGGTCAAAAAATACATTAATAACAACAATTTATGTTAGTTTGTAACGTAATTCACAAAAAAAACGAAAGATATATATCAATTGTCTAATGAGTAAGTAACATAATGCTAATAGGTTAAACATTAATTCAGTAACAATGAATCACCCTTATGGATTCAAATGGCTGTCTATATGATTGTCTTTTGTGTGCAGAATGTGGACAATCACGTTGAAGGTTCCAACAATAGTCTGCCATCATGTGTGTATCCCATCTTCCTTGGTATCTTTCTTCCATCACCTTGATATCTTGATGGAACCTCTCCCCTTGTTCCTCACTATAACATCCTAGATTATCCGGAAACCATCTAAGTGACTATGTAGAAAGTGAACTTTTATGCTCATATTAGCATTCAATTTTTGAAGTCTGAAAGCATTTTCTGTACGAGTTCTACATAGTTGGCAGATTTTTGGTTGCCCAAAAAGTTCTGAACAACCAAGACAAGAACTTTTCCAGGCAGATGCTTCAATATCGGTCATAATTTATGAATTGTCATCCTTGATGATTTGGCGAATTTGAGGGCCGCTAAAGGTTCCAGCTTTGAGTTTCTCCATACTCAACGCGTGAAAAAATCTGTAATATATTTGAAACATTCAACATCTTTGTCTAGGGCCCTACAAATTGCTTCATCAGTCTTAGTTTGATGTGGAGTGGTGGGATATATTTTTCCCCTGTCAACCAGAGGTTCGTTAATGATATTTGATGCGCCTACAGTCATATTTTCCCTAGCAGGCATACAACTTTTTCCGCAGTGTCTTCTTTAGCTAACTAATCCCACAAGCATATGACAGGGTATTAAGTTATAATCCGCTTTGCTACGCAAGTAAGATGTTTGACCACTCAATAAGCGCATATAGACTACTGGTGTTCATTATATCTAAGCTTTCTGCGATCATTCTTATATTTTCATATCTCTTTCAGTTGTTGAGTGACCTATTGAAATCGATGCATAACTATTGTCATTGTACAATAAAACACCCTTCAAGCTTCTCGTTGACTATTATACAATCGCCAATCTTCTGGTCGGTGTTTAGGTAAACCCCATTTGGAGTAGGGTCCAGGGATATCCTACAGTATATAGGTCCTTCTTCTTCAATGAATATGATTACAATACCTCTCTTGTCCGAGAAAAAGTTATTTTACATTCGGCTTTGGAGACAGTACTTTTCACTTAGTCTAGATGCTAAAAAGCTCAGAAGATCTTGCTTGGAAGATTACTTTGTATCTCTTCATTGATTTCTTCCTGGGAGAACTGTTGCTGTGTAGAGTACTTTCTTCATATTAATACCAACTAATTTCACGAGTGCACACTAAATCCTGGATATCTTCTTCTCAGAACAATTGCTAGGGTCTGGGAGTGTAGTGAGCACTGGGATTGGAACATCGTCGGAGTGTGGTACGAAGGGTCGCCTTGCTGATTCCAATTCCGGATACTCAAATTTACGTTTCTTGTAAATTGTACTTTCACATTAACAACAAAAATAAACAGTCACTGTGGTGATTCTTTGGCTCCCGCATACCATAGGCACACCAAATCAATTTTAAACCTTTTCTTCGTCATTTTTCCACTGGACGTAGATTTTCGACGACAATTTTACAGACATATGGGGAGCCAGACTTAAATCTTGGTCTCTCGAGTTTCATTCCAAAGTTGCAGTATATGCTTGCTTCACAAAGTAGTAATATTTTTTGGTTCTCCTGGCACTATTCACCACAGATGTAGCAGAATAACATTGGGGTTTTTCAAACAGGCTCTTCGTGAAGTAATCATATGTTCGAAAATCGAAAAAAATAAAGTATATATAAAGGTAAGCCCCTTAAAAAGAAATAAAAGCGATATTACTGTAAAATATGCATTCAAAAAGTATTTTTGGTTAAGAAGGATTGGAACACCCTTTATCTCAAGAACTAGAGCAATCTTGGAAAACCTAATGTCATTTTCTGAAATCAGCACACCCGATATCCTATATAAGTTCGATAAAATATCCTTGGCAGAAAAAAATTTTTTTTTGTTGGCCAGTGTAATAGCAAATATTTAAAAATCTTACAATAATGAAATAATTTTGTCATTTTTTGTTTAAAAAAAATTTCCTTCTTAATTTAAAAATAGATCTTGAAGCAAAATTAGCATTATTATTTGTAGTCAAAATGCATGACTTCTAAATTAGTGCAAAAACATTACATTTCTCCCGTTTCTCTGAGTGCATCCGATCTTTTTAGAGAGAATAAATTGATCCTCCACTTCTGAAGAGTCTTTCACTTTATCGACGGAAAAGGGGGGCGAGCTTAATTAATTATAGCAAGGGCAGCCAAATGCTGAAAGGTACCTTTTATTCGATGCCACCATTGTACGGGACTTTCTGAATTTTTTAATAAGTTTTCTATTTTTAATTTGGCTGATTTCTAATTTTATAACATCTTAAATTTTTTTCAATATATGTGTTTTCTCCTTAGGATGAGTTTCTTTGGCTGTTTTTAAAGTCTTTTTTTTCTTTAAATTCGAACAACAGTATAAAAACTGAAAGTTAAAACCTTATCTTCAGTTATACTTTTTTCGGCCGATTCTGTTGATAAATGAAGAAGAATCTAAAGATTGGTTTAAAGTAGTGGAACTGTTTTTCTTTCCTCTTATACAATATATCTTCGCACATCCATTGCTAAAGAATAATCTTCCACGTTTTTTTTATTGTTTTTCATCCTCAAGGAATGCAGTTTTAAGCTTGAATCATGATAGGTTGAAAGCACCAGATTCTTAATCAGTACAGTAAATGCTGATCTATTTTTTAACTGAATTTTTCCATACTAATACTGTAGAGCAAAGTCCCTCAAGTAATCATTTTTTCTATCCTTTTCAAAAAAACTGCAAATACTTTCCATATTTGGGATTATTGCCGATGCCATTGATTCCTTGTGACTCAAGATATTTGTACAATCAACAAAATTTATAAGTATTTTTAGCAATTATTTCAAGAACTTTCGTTGTTTCTAAGCATGCAGGTTTGAATGATCACTGCAATATGAAATGAAGCGTTTTTGTTTCAAAATAACCGAAAGCATATGATATTGGCTATTACGTCTGGTTTGTATATCCTGATAAATCTGTGCTGTGGTAAATTAAATCTAGTTTGATATTCTTCATACTTGCAATAGCTTGGGGCGAGTGATTAAATGACCTACGATTTGTTTGCATATGAATATATTTTGTTTCATCGTCTCTTTGTCAAATATGGAAACTAATTGAGAATAGTTGTAAAGAGTGTAAAAAAGCAAGGTGAATGCCTTGAATCTGCTTGTGTAACTCCTGCAGCCTATTAGGTGCGTTATCCCTTACTATAACATCAATTTTATTAGCAGGAATATTGAATTCTTCCATAACATTTGAAGACAATCCTTATATTAGGTGCTGTGTGAGATTCGTGAAAAGGTGAAACTCGAAGGATACGCATTATATTCATGCTCCATTATTAAAGCTACAAGGCAAATATATTAATAGCTGTCAACATAACATAACTAAATATAAGTCATCAAAACATAATTACATGACTAACAGAAACATTGCCAAATGAACTGCTCAACATTAGACTTGTCTGATAAATGCTAACATGATATTTAAGTCTCTAGCGTAAAGATGCGCCGCACAATCCAGTTTTCTCTACTTAAATAGATATAAGGAAACTGAAATTAAAAATCAATACGGTAGACTTTGAAATATTGTCTTTGAATATTATAAAGATCCTGAATAAAAATTATTCAGAATTGTATACAAAGAATGGTTCAAAGAATCGGTAACAATTCTTTGCCGATTCGATTCCGATTCCGATTCCGAATTCCTAAAAAAACCGATTCCCCTTCGCATTCCGATTCGATTTCCGAATAATCGTCCTCACTAATATATTATATATGATATTATAATTATATATATATATATATTTATATATATATATTATTATATATATATATTATATATATATATATATATTATTTAATATATATATTATATATATTATTTATATTATATATATATATAATATTGAGATTCTATATGAATATAAAACTATATAATAATCTGATATTCCCATTACTATACAATATACTATTATAAATAACTAATAAAATTAATATATATAGTATACTTTTATTTTGTTCTATTACTACATATTAAAAAGTACAACATTATATAATATATAACATAACAAGAATATATATAATAATAACTATATAATATTAAAAAAAGTAGGGGACTTTCAAGGATGACAGAAAACAACTTCATGCTTTGGGGAGAATCATTAATGGATTTCAAATTCTGCAAAACTATTAAGCATGTGTAATAGCAACTTTTATCTAAATCTTAGAATAACAAAACTAAATATATTCTGGCAGCAACGTGTTACTTTACCAAGGGTTAGTTAAAATTTATCTTGATTCATGTGACAATTGTAACTTGTCACATTATGAGGGCCAATGCCAAGGGATTACAGAAACAGATAGCAATAATAATTTTGGGACTTTAAACTGATCCCATCGACGTTTTTTGGGCTTTCTAAGCAGCGATGAAGAGTCTTGTTTAAGAGGTGTCCAAAAGACAGCAACTATCATGAAATCGAAGATATCAATCAGAAAAAAGCTTGGAATCAGATTAAAGATCCACTGGTTTTTGTGGCGTGATATCATGTAAAATTTTTACACATTTGAGAAGTCGCCAGGGTATTCTATGCAGGCAAACAACAACAAGTCGTAGTTAGTTTGCGGTCCGTTTAGTGGGGGGTGCAGAATTCTCATTTATGAGAAAGAGAAGGAATCTGTCGCCTGATGAAAGGGCCCAGAAGCTTTGTTTTTGGGAAGCATATAATTGTGGAGAATTATTAATTTTATAACATTTAATATATAAAACTTTCCAATGGGTAGAGGCTGAGAAACGAGGTTGGTGGGGTGCAAAAAGAGTTGGGTCCAAGCGTCCTGTCTCTGTTTAGCAGGGTAAATATGATTATATATATTTATTATATAATATTATATATATTATATATATTATATATATATATATTATATATATTATATATATATATATATATATATATTATATATATATATTATATTATAATATATTATTGCTCAACATATATATATTAGTTATATTATATATATATATAATAGTAGTATATATATATATATATTATTTATGATATAATAAAAAATCAATGAAACTAGTAATAGTCTTAGACATAGTGATTGACTTAATCTTTGTGGTTGTTGTCATGTGTAGGTGGTTTTGTGTTTGGCACGTCGATAGTTTTTCTTTTGGCGATCTCAAATTTTTAAAAGATGGGATTATCCATAATTATATATATATATTATATATATATATATATATTGAATAGTTGATGGGTCAAAATGAGTGATTAAATATTTCGAGATCTACGTATTCGTATCCGTATCCGCATCCGCAACGATAATGATGCTGATTTTTGATATCCGGATGCGCTAAGCGCGGAAATGCCAATTCCACTATCCCAGCCTCGAATGTTATCTAATTTACTTAAACACAGATTCCCCTAGAATCATTGGATGTACTTGTGTGTTTTGTGGCAGCCCGAGAGTGTTGGTTATATGAGGAGATTTGGTTAAAACATTTAAAATATCCTTTAGAATTTTATATGGACCTATTTTAACGGCATATATATATATAATGATATATATATATATATATAATATATATATTATATATATAATATATAATATATAATATATATTTATATATATGAATATATTATAATATATATATATAGGTATGATATATATATTATATATAATATATATATATATATATATATAATATATATATATCTATATATATATATATATATATATATATTATATTTAATATATTATATATATATTTATCCACATATATATATATTATATATATATAATAATATATTATATTATATATATGTTATATTATATATATATATATATAATATTATTATATAATATATATATATATATATTATATATATATATATATATATTATATATATATATATATATATATATATATATATATATATATATTAATATTATATATATATATATATAATATATTATATAAGTATATATTATATTTACTTATATATATTATATCACAGTTTGTAACTTTGTTTAAATAAGGTTTTTATATTTATATTTTATTAATTAATCATTAGATTTTCTATTTCAATATCACTTGTAGTGGAAAAAGTGTATATGTTAAGTGCGAAAGTTGTGAAACGCTAAATTATGTGCTGAATAACTATTCCATCTTCAATATTTGGGCGTTTCAAATTGTTTTAATAAGAAGAAATTAGGGATAATAGGAATGAATAAGCTCCAGATTTTAACTGTCACAATGCATAGAAAATTATTATTGTTGGTAAAGTCTGAAGCGGAGAACTGGATGAAAGAAAGATGAGAACAAATATGTACAAAGTAATCAGACGATTTCTCCTCAGTGGAGAAGGTTTGCGACTAAACTGTTAGGAATAATATAAAATGTTTGGGATAGAATTATGAAAATGATACAACAGTTCAACGCATAATTAAAACTTGAATTCAAGGAGCTTGAGAAAGCTGATGAAAGTATATACCCTTTACTCCACTTTTTAACTCCCTTCTTTTCTCCACTCTTTTTTTGTTAAGAACTCTATGAGCTTAACTAACCCACATATATAATGCTCTTAACATAATGAAGAGCGAAATTACTATTGGGATGGTGTGAAGAAGTACCGTAGCAGCCTCAGATCAACTAACCCCTTAGAAGCTTAATTTGAAAAACAATATTATCAGTCAAGGAAAGATCATCAGACAAAGAAATATTCGAAGTATTCTGTAAAGACGATTTTTTGTGAGAAGCATTATTTCACTGAGGAAACTTATGAAGTAATTGTCTTTTATGTGCATCAAAACAAACAATCTTTTCCCTGTTCAAGTTAGAAATATGAGAAAAATTAAAAGTCATTTCCTTCAAAGATAGGCTCTTAGTATTAGCTATTATAGTAATTATATTATTAGATGGGCACGATCCTTTTCGAAATTAAAGGTAATATTTCGTGTCGTCACCTTCATGTGTGAATAAGCAGCAAAATGATGTTTGAAAGGTTATTAACAATAGAAAGTAAAAAATATGATAAAGGAAAATAAAATTTAGAGGACAGTTATTGTTGATAGATTTGAAGATTGAATAATGTTCATCTACAACAGCTTCATTAGAGTGATAAAGAGAGAAGGTTATTGAGAGAAGAACAGACACCGAAAAAGCGATGATTAAACTTTATTGAAAACTTTTAATATGTTCAAAGCAACAACAAAAGGTTCACAGAAAGGCCGAAAACCTGTGAACCAAACGTCAGTCAGAAAAGAAATATGATCATAAATCTAACGTTCCTTTGGAAGACATACTGAAGTCTGAGATTGGATTAGATAAATAGAGATTTTTCAAAATCTCCAATTTTAGGTCAGTATCGAAAAAAATATAGTTAAAGTATATGGAAAGAGTGTTGAGGGTTTGAGAAGGTTGAGAATAATCTCCTTTTCGGTACAAGCTAAATTAGCGCGAGTTTTCAGCAGTTGATAAGCAGAGAAGTAGAGAAGAAATCGTTTGGTAGCAAGGTGCGAGCTAGGAAGTGCAAATTTTGATAACTAATTGGGGAATGCCATTAAAATCATATAAATTCTTAAAATTAATCTCATTAAGGGCAGAAAACACAACTTTTAGATAAACTAGAGTTTGGTGGGAAGAGAAATTACCACCGAAAATATGTAAAAGTAGAGTAAGAGGCATCAGTTTAAGTAAAAAGCTTAGTTTTAGCAAATAAGTGATAACAGCTATGTAAGTATAGAAAAAAGAGAAAAAAAATGGGAAGAAGCTACATTAGAGTTGAAACATCAAAATATCGAAAAAGTCTCGCCGAAACTGGAGGCCATTCTCACGAAAGTCTTGAATAAATAGAGCAAGTTACAGAGAGAAGGTTGCTTTAGAAATTCAAAGGAAGAAAGATTATAATAAATTATAAATGGGTATTGGTTGAAAGTTAAGAAATGGTCTAATATGCTTGGTCATCTCATAAACATATAATAATGATAGAAGTAGGGACATGAACCAGCAGCTCAATGTTGTTATGAATGTAGTTTCCCAATATTCCATCACAAAACACTTCCAAAGTGATATTTTGGAACATGTCAACCATGAAACTAGGACTAAATTTAGGTTTCATATTGTTATCTAACCTTTTACACCAAAGGTAAAATTCTCCTAGGTTTAGTTGAAGGAAAATAATATGAAATGTACGAGGGCCTCCATGCCAGAGAGAACCTTGGTAATTTGCTCAGCATACTTCTAGGGATTCCTATCTTCGAAGCAGTAGTCATTCTCATGCAGCTTCTTCTAAACTTGTATGTCATTCATTGCTAACCTTCAAATTGATATTTTGGCATTTGTAATGAAGCACTGTCAATATAAGGTTATATGTAAGTAATATAAAGCGATTTAATTTTTTTTAAATTGGAGAGTTTTATATAATAAATAATGATTACGAAACAATTGAAATTGCTGTCGTGTTATATATCCCATTGATATTGCTTTCCAGAATTTCCTATAGTTGAAAATTACAGATTTGAACTTTGAAGAGATTTTAGGATGTTTTCGACACTTCGCGGAAATGTGAGTACGGACGAGATAAACTATACTTATACTTAAAAAAATTTTATATCATCTATTTTTTTTTTAGAAGTCAATATATTTTTTAATGTTTGAATATATATATATATATGTGTTATATATATATTTAGAATACCATTAATTATATGGTATCAACTACAATATAATACATAGTGGTGTGACATGGTATTTTGTATGGTAGTAGTATTTAGTCTAGATTTCTGTATTACAGATATTACAGATACAATGTTTATTATATATTATACTATATATTATATTATTATATTATTATTATATATTATAATTATATATATATATAATATATATATATAATTATATATAGTTATATATATTATATTATGGTGTGTGTGTGTGTGTGTGTGTGTGTGTGTGTGGTGTGTATGATTGAGTATGTTGTTGTGGTGTTATTAAGAATATGAAGTAAAGATTTTTCCGAATGCGTTCATATTTTCCCGTCTCTGTTTTTTAAGGTTCTTAGGCTATTTTTCATAAACTTACTTCCTTTTTCATTCACCTCTTCACGAGAGATCTTTTCAACCCAGATTTCAGGAATTTAAAGAAAAGAAAAAAGAAAAAAGAAAAAGAAAAAAAAACGTTAAATCGTTTGAAATGCGTTTGAAAGTATCATGATCATAAAGAATAAAAGTCATAAACCGGAAAGAAGAAAATTTTGGACATTAGGAAAAATTTAAAATTCACAAATTTTGGAATAAAATTTTGCTTGAGGGAAAAAAATACGATTTTAATATTTTATATCAAAAATATTGTTTAATTGCTTTATAATTAAATAAATGAATGATGAAAGGATCGGGTAACTAGCAAATGGATGCTACTATGGGGGAAGGAAAAGAAAGTAAAGGGAGGGAAAGAGTGTTAGATAAGGTAACGAAAAAGGCGGAGATATAAAAGGAAAACAAGAAGGGCGAGGGGGGTAAGGAGCGATTAATCGATTGGTGCATAAAGAAGAGGGAATAAAGACTATAGAAATATATGATAAAGTGGTGAGTAGATCAGTTGAATAGGAGAGTGCAGTATTGTTTGTGTTTTGTATAATGTTGAAGAGGCAATCGCATTGCTTTATAATATATATATATATAATATATATATAGTAATATATATATTAATGGTTGAGTTAATATTATAGTAATATATATAGTTATTATATTTTATATATATTATATATATAGTATGTATAAGTATATAAGTATATATATATATAATATATAATAGTATATATATATATTTTTTTTATATTTTTTTTCTTTATTTATTTACTAGAGGTAGTACAACAACGAAGACAATCAGCGGGCAAAGCCTAATCTGGAGGGGGTGGTGCTCAAGTTTTTGTCTGAGCAAGCGACGGAGCCTGAAGAAGATATGGACGGTACACACACTCAGTACGTCCGACCAGTGACGAACGCTGGGTCTTTCGCTTAGTTGGGGGAGTGTTCTAACAGCTGAGCTACCGGACGCCATTTTGGTGCTTGATCCTTCCTTCTTGACTTATACGAGGCGACTCCACCGGATATATGTCTTCTTATTTTTATAATAAATAAGTAAATCAAAATGCATGTTGGTCCATTTATTAATTTAAAATTAACTTTTGTTATGTAAAAGAATCAGAGATTAAAATTTTGGTTGCTCCTCCGTTATATTAAAATAGATTTTAATTTTTTAATTTTGTTTAATTTTTTAAAATTTATTTAATACTATTTCTAAAAAGTTTTTTAACAAGTCTAAACAATTTCTCCTGGGGAGGACCAATCTCCTTCACCAGCCTCAAACTTTCTAATCCCGTTGCAATTAGCTCTGGTGTTTCTTGGGTACTGCTTCTCTTATACTTTCTTCTAAATCTTATCTTTTCTTTTTCCCACTGCATCTTTTTAATGCGACTTTCATCCTCAGTCGGGCTCATATTCTTATATATATTATATTATAATATATATATATAGTATTATATATTATATATAATATATTATATTTTATAAATATAATATATATATATATATTATATATATTATATTATATATTATATATATATATATTAATATTATGTATATATAATATATATGTAAGCTTTAAAAATTTTGATATTGGGGATAATGTTCAATAATGATTCTAATATTCAGGGACATAAGATGAGTTACGAGTTACATTTTAGGTAATAAAATATTATAATTTCAGATTTTATTATTTTGCTTTTTTTGACCAAAAGCAACTGATATTTTTTAAGATGACAAGCAACATTTTTTCTACACTAGAATATGTCTTCAATTTGACATTTAATGATGTGTCATTGCTGTGTCTTAATAAGTGCACTCATCTTTGTGCAGCTTTTGAATGAAATTAAATGTATATAATCTTGAATAATTTATGTGGTTTTAAATGTAATTTGGATCTTTTTTGAAACTTCCTTGCCATTATATAACTTCAAATTTTACTGACTTTTTCTAACCTTAACTCTTAAATTGTCTGATGATTTCTTTTTGCGGATTCTTATTTTAAATTCTCTGCAATCTTTTACATGAATAAAAATCGTATTAACATCTTCATCTCATATGTATTTCAAAGTTTATGATATAGCTTTAAAAACAGAGGATACTCAGCCAAGCCAGAGTTCACCATTATCACATTTTCTTTCTAAATAATAATCTATTAATGTAACTATTTAAATTAAATTGTAGTTCAGAATTAAACATTGGGAAGATACGATGATGACATCTCTTCTCTTGTTCCAGGTAAACTTTCGCCAGAGGATTTTTTGATTCAAATTGGGTTTTTTGCTCCTTCTAAAAATTTAGGTTGGAAAATTAATTAATTAATTAATTCAACAAATAAATAAATTTATTACCTTCAGACTGTAAGCTACCATTTTAAAATATGTTAGGACAATACTGTATTTCAGGTTCCTGTTTCTTAAAAGTTCACAGTGAAATTGAATAGAAGGGAGCTGGGGAAGTTGCGGTGTAGGGGGAGTTGGCAAAAAAGAGCCCCTGCCCACGACCCTTTGCAAGTCGTAAACCACCGGCACTTATACATCGTTTCGATTTTTAAATTTCAATTAAACGTTTTTGCGAACATACAAAATTCGGCATTAAAATACAAAAATGCTAATCTATCTAAATTAACATTTGAAAACTCATATATTTATATGAGAGTAAATTACCATTATTTATCCAGAAAAACTAATATTTCAATCACGACTTGAAAGTCATACATTTCTGTGCTAGTTGTGAAGTAAGAGAGTAATTACCCAAATTTTAAAGTGTATCTGTAAGAAGAATAAACTGATTCTTATATTCATCGGTTTTCGAGCTCAAAGAAAAGAATTATCATTGACTAGTTTTTTTTTAAAGAGCGATACAGATTATAGTTTCTTTCCTGCGCACTTATTGAAATTATGGATTAATAACTTTTCACAATGTTATGGTGATGTCATAGTTTTGAGTGCGTTGCCAATCACATTTATTTTTTTTATTACAAGATCGTTCTCGGATTGTCAATGTTCAAGCTTGAAAACATGTGGTATAGTGTTACTTGGCCAGCCTACACTCGGGAGTTATAAAATTTTACAGCTGTTTTCTGATTATGAGCGATTATTCCTGATGTGATGCTATTGTTTTAATGACG
>JABUQX010018052.1:77500-109896 GCA_015478945.1 Trachelipus rathkii
AATGCACCAAGAACAACATCCTTTACATTTAATGAAGATGGTTTTTACAAAACTCTCAAACGAAAAGTATATATATATATATATTATATATAATTATAATATATATATATATAATATATGTATATAATGATATATATATATTATATATAGTATATATATGAATAGGTATTTATATATTATATATATATATATTATAATTATCACAAAAAGTCCGAAATTCCAGAGAAGTGCCAATTAAATCGAAATAAAACAGTTTTAATCTATTTAAAACACCTATACATATGAAATATATATATAATATATAGTCAGCTGGATATATATATTATATTATACTATATATATATACTATAATACCATAATAATATAATAATATATATATAATATATATAATATATTATATATATACATATATATATATTATATAAACTATATATATATATTATAATATATATATATATATATATATAGTATATTTATCATTATAATATATATATATATATATATATACAATACATATATATATAATATTATATATATAATCATTATACAATATAGTAATATATATAGTATATATATTATATATAGTATATATTATATATATATAATATATAATAATATATAATATCAATAATAAATATGCATTAATAATATAGAATAACTATTATATTATATACTATTAATATATATTATATTATATATATATAATTATATTATATATATATTATATATATAAATAATATATATATAGATAGTGTATAATATTAAGGATATATACTATATATAATATATATATATATATTATTATATATAATAATATACTATATATATATATATATATTATAATATAATATATGTATAATTAATATAAATACAAATATATATTATAACCGTATTTGGTAGTATACTATATATATATAGTAATAATATAATGTATATATATAAGTATAATATATATATATATAGTATATCTATACATATATACATATACGGTATATAGTAGATATATATATATAGCTATATATATATATATAATTATATAGTATAAATATAGCTAATATATAGTATATATATATATATATATTATGTTATATGTATATATATAATATTAAGTATATATATATATATATATATATTATATAATATAATATATAATATAGTAATTATATTATACTTATATATATATATAATAATATTATATACTAATGTAATATATTATTAGTATAAAGTTAAAAAAATATAAGTCAATAGCATAGATAGATAGATAGACATAGATAGATTAGAATAATAATAGATCGATAGATAGTATAATAGATAGATAGAATAGAATAGATAGATAGATAGATAGATAGATAAGTATAGATAGATAGGATAGACTAGAGAGATAGATATGATAAAGTCAAATAAACAATTTGCAATGTACACAACTCTGAATGTTTTAGATCCATTCATACTGATACAGGACGGGAGGACGCCGAAACATTCAGAAATTTCAACGATCTGGAGCACTTATTTAGGAAATCTAAAACACTACCATATTCCGGCTTGTTTCCGAAACAGTTTGAACACACATGACTTATGCGTCTATGCATAGTCCCCCTCATCTCTATAGCAACAAAATCTGGTCCTTTCGCTAGATGGTAACTCTTAGTACAATCTTAACGTCTCCTTTTAAATTTTTTCCAGCCTTTTTCTCCAACGAACTTATACCCTGCCCGTAAGATTATTTTCTCACCTGTTACTGACTGATTGGAGGGGACTTTACGTTGTTCTCGCGCTAAATATTCCTCGCCTCGGAGTGATTGCATTGACACTGAAGACGCTCAAATTCTGCTCGATATATTTGAGCTGTAATCGTTGATGGGATGGGCAAATTCATGTTTTCTTCTTCTAAATCTTTCGCTCCTCAAAATCCATGGTACTATCGTGCTTGCTACGCTCTCGTGCCATCTGCAGGATAGAGGCAAGTGGCGCGCATATCGTAAGTGGAAAATTTCTTTATTCTTATCACCCGGTCCGCTAATTTCCATTCAGTCTGAGAATCGCTGCAGGTAAACTTATTTAAGAAGAGCAAAAGCGGACTTGTATTAATTATAACGTCCGCTGACTCAACTGGTTTTTCTAGGAAAAACCTTTCTGGCCTCTTGCCCAAAACATCTCTAGCAACTTCTGCATATTTTCCTTTCCTAGAATTGTTCGCCATGATGGTTCTGTTGCTAAAACTCCAACTCAAAAATCTAATCTCTCTGTTCCAGTTTTCATCTAATTCAACCCTGGACGATTCTGGCAATCCTCCTCTTTCTTCTTCTCCCCTTAGGTGCCCCATGCCTTTACCTGTTATTACTTTTGATCTGGTGCATGGGCTCCTGAAATTTATAAACATTAGAAAGGCAAGTGTATATGATAGTATTCCTCTACGAGTTCTAAGAGAGTGTGCTTCGAGCTAGCGCCATCCCTCGTTAAATTATACACTCTGTCTCAATACTGACACTTCCCTCAGTGTTGGAGGCGTGTATATGTCCAACCTATTCTGAAGAAAGGTGGCCTCTCTGACCCTTCTAACTATCACCCAACAGCTCTCACTTGCATTCTGTATAAGTAAGTTCTTTGAAAATTTTCTAAGTTCTCATTTCCTGGACCATCTGGAACTCTATTCCTTTCCCTTGCTTCCGGCGCTCGAGGTGTACTGGTGATATACTTTCCTATCTCACATATTTATGGTCTTCTGCCCTCAGGGACTTGGGGGAGTTCTGTGTGATGGCTTTGACATATCCAAAGCATTTAACTGAGTATGACATGCATCGATGCTATCTAAGCTCCCCTCATTTGCGTTTCCTCCTTCTCTTTGCTTACTTATCTCTAGTTTTCTTTCATATCGCTCCATATTGGTTGTTATTGTCGTGGCGGTTTTCTCTTCCTTTTCTGTTATTGGTGGTGTTTCTCGTGGTTCTGTCTTATCTCCCACTCTTTTTCCTAATTTTCATTAATGATTTCCTCACCTGCTCATCTAACTCTATCCACCATTATGTCGTGACTTGACCCTTCATTCTTCACCTCATATCAATTCTGCTCCCTCTTTTACTTCTAGAATTGCCTCTCGTTTGGTCTTTCGATTCTATTCCTGCTGATCTTGAGAGAGTTTTCCAGTAAAGTCGTCTCAACCTTGTGAAATTTGATTCCTTAAAAGCTCAAGTTTTACAAATCTCGCTCTCAAAGACACTTCCCAACTTTTCTATCTTTTTCGATGGTTTTCCCGTCTCCTGTTGATCAATTAATGGAATTAACAAAAAAAAAGTCTTTGATCAACCTTTCAAATCAAAATGCATTGCTAGTGGACTCAAAAAACTGGGAGTTCGTCTTAGATTTCGAACTTTTTTCCTCCTTACTCAGTAATACTCCACCTATACAAGGTCTCATCCGCCCTGTACGTACTGCTCATATCTGTGTGGGGCGGGGCTCTGGTTTCATCCGCTTTTGGATAGGTCGAGTCAAAGCCAAAAGACTTATAAACTGTTCTTCTGTACTTTCTAGTTCACTTACCCTTTATATTTGCTGCGCGATGTTGGTGCTTATCCCTTTTCTATAGGACGTATATGTACTACAACGGAAGGATCCACTCGTCGTACCCACCACCTTACCCTTTACGACGCCTTCGTAGCACCAGGGGTGCTTCGTAGCACAATGAGTTTTGTGTTGATGTAGTAACTCCAGACTGATTTCGCTGCTGTGCTTCTTTCTTTCCTCCACCTCTGTTCTGTGCAATTCTCTTCCATCATCTGTGTTCCTACACAAGTTTAATTTAACCCATGATGTTACCAACTTCATGTGCTCATCTGCGTAATTTGCGTTAGATGGATTTTTGAGGCTTCAACACCCAATCCTCCTTGAATAGGTTCTGCCCGTGAGCCTCATTTGTACAACTGTAAAAAAAATAAATAAATAAAAGTCCTAATAAAAGGAATTCCTTAAGCTAGCTGAACAAACCCCACAAGAATGCCACCTCCACCTGTGAACCTACTTCTTAGAATGAATCTAAAAGCTATAATCCGAGAGAGCTTACTCGCTTTGGACAAAAAAAAAAAAAAGAGGAGAGAGATCAAGGAAGCCGCCTATCTGCAAGCCCCTGCGCAACAACACTGATATGTGACGATGTTGGGCTTCAGCAAATAAAACCTACTGAAGATGAGGAATTTGGATATGTTAGACTTGATAAACTCATGGCCGAAATTGCATTTACATCTCATTCACCTCAAAAGAATCACACCAGGAAACCTCTTCTTGTTAAAAACTGAAGAGACAGTCTAGGGATGGGTCGGATAGTGAATTAGCATTTGCAATCTGTGTAAGAGGGTATGAGGCTCTACGAAAACATTGAGAGCGGCCTACTTGAAGAGATCCTTCAGACTTAGGGGCATAAAAGGGCCAAGGTTTCATTAATCATGCTTGGAGCAAATAATTATCAGTACCTCCTTTCATCAGTCTGAGAAGAGCGTATCCCATATAGTAGGAATTTAAACACTCCCAATAAAGATAGTAAACAGTCTCTTCGCACAGTATACAGTGAAAGCTAAGTTTTCGCACACAATTTGTGAATTTTGAATTTGAGTATTGAATGATATCTATCTAAAGGAGTATTTTATTAAGCGATGTTGATAATAGCGTTTTTTTAGTGTTGAACTTTACTCTCTGAGAATTTTAATGGTAGGTCCCTCTTCATTCTCATAATTTTATTCTTTATTTTACATTTTATGAATCTTCTTGTAAATTGTAACATGTTAAAACATAAAAGCTAGTAGGCTAAACTTGTTAATACTTACTTGAAAAGGAAATTGGAATATTTTTTAATAAACACACAAAAAAAAAAGTTCATTAATATTTATATTTGCAATTTATTATTCCTTAAAGGTCATTTAATATTTATTCTATAAAAATAATATACTTGGCCACAACCAAATATGAAATATAAAGGACTAAGTATTGTTTGTGTACAGGGAATGCAATCTGAGTTGCCTAGCAGTGCACAAATGTTCTCATCTTATTACTGTTTATTCATATACAAATTAAAGTTCATCTATTGGTTCGTATCTGGTATCTGCACCTTAAAATAAATAGCAAATGTTATTATCCAACTATTATGACAGTTATTATACATATCCAGCACTCTCCATAACTATAATATATATATATATAATATTGATATATTATATGTTAATATATATATTATATATATATATTATATATATTATATTACTTTATATTATCTATATATATTATCAACTATACACGTAAATACGGCGAGACATTCTTTTAAGCCGAAATAAAATCCAGAAAAACTCAAAATTAATGTACAATAGAGACTATTTTTTTTTTTTTTCAAATTTTTTTCTATTACATGTAATGTTTATCCTTAGGATGTTAAAATTAGTTATAATTGTATTCTGGTATTAATGAATATATGGCATTAAATGTTAGAAGCCCGATAAGTAACGTGTCGACCGAAGTGCCCCAACGATTTTTGTGTCTAGCGGTGGCAATTCGTCACTACTCAATTTACATCCCTAAGAATTTCCTCAATTAAAGTTTTTATTAATAAAATTTATAAGTCAGTTTTCATTTTTATATATCATAATGTTATACAATATTATTTAAGAAAGTGCGAAAACGCTTAATAAAATGTTCGAGTTTGCGTTCTATTTTGTCAAACTTGCAAAATCTTTAAAAAATAATTAATGCTATCTTGTCCTAAACGTAAAGATAATTCCTTAATCTGTAAGTGTATTCTTTTATTCTTATTATTACAGTAGTAGTAATACTTACGTTTGGTGGGCGTTTTTTTTACGATTTTGCCATGTTTTGACAAAATGGAACGCAAACGCGTGTTGACAAAAAATGAACGCAAGCTCAAGCGTTTAGGTCTCTTTTTAAACATAATGGATATTACAAATTATTTTTGAATGAAAATCTTGGTTTTGCAAAACTAAATTAAAATGTGACTTGTTGACTGATTTCTGCTTTGCTGAAACGCAAATCTAAATAAATGCCTCACCACAACCGTAAGGAATTTCCTAAATTCTTGTATTCTATATTACACAGAATAAGGAAATTCTTTACGTTTGTCAGTGAGCGGTTTCTTTTTTTACGAAACTTGCGCGTTTTGCACAAACTACCGTAACTGTAATGTTTATTAATTCTTCTGAATGTTGCTATTCTTTTATTGATTCATTACACAGATATTAATGGAAATTCTTTACGTTGCGTACGGTCTTTATCACGATTTTGCGCTGTTGGACAAAAACAACGCAAACAGCCTGGACAAAAACGCAATACAAACCGAGCGTTAGCATTTATTACGTTTTCGTAAGAACCAATGCAAGAACGAATACTGCTTAAGGGTCTGGCAACATCATCATCACCGTAGATCCCTTTATCTCCGTGTTACTTTGCATAAGTGTGAACCATCTGCTGAAAAAATTGATATGCTTAATTAGGCCTATGTGAAAAACTTACCTACCTATCTTGCTGTAAAAGTGTTAAAAAATTTTATCTAAAAATCATTTATTTCTTCAGACATCTTTCTGTAAAAGTAGTAATTAAAAATTTTTATTATAAAGCATTTTCAAGAGATAAATTCAGAAGAGAAGGCTATTTTTTAACGTGCGAAGATAGAAAGTTACAATTTGCATCAATAAACAATTTATTCTTCGCTAATGACTTCCAACCATTGCATTAGGTGTAATTAAACTTATCTTTTAAAGTACCTATATCTTGGTACAATATGTTAGTATCAATTATTTTGACCAATGATTCTTAGCAATAAGCTAAAATTAACCGATTTTATAGCTCTAAAAAAAAGAAAAAAACAATCCTAACCATTATGGAGACTTAAATTAAAGGTTTCAAAAAAATTAATACCTAAAGACATAAAATACATATTATTACATCGTTAAATGATATATTTACATCAAATAGCTATTTTTGACGCCACTGGAATTTGTCCGAATGCTCCTCCATGGTAGCCGAATGCCCCGTCTTTCGTTTAATATTACTGATTTACGAAATTATATATTATATAATAATATACCTTGCATTATTATATATATAATTATATATAATAATATAATAATATAGATAATTATATATATTAATATAAATATATTATATAATATATTGAAATTATAAATATGGACTAATCATGGCAATCAATCCCAATGTTGGTAACCCTAACCATTAAGTTATATATATAATATATATATATAGAATTAATAATATTTATTTTATTAATATTAATAATTATATATATATATATTATTATAATTAAAAGTTAATTATTAATTTATATAATTATATATGTAATTGTTACCCAGAGGGTGTCACACCCCGGATTTTTATGAAAATCACAGCATACTCTAGAATAAAATAATAATCTTGAATAGTGAAAACGAAAATTTCGCTCTCTTTAGGAAAAAAAAGTTAACAGCCTCTCAAAGTTGTTAAAAAATCCCCATAACTTTTTCAATAGTGATCGTCGCAGTGTAGGTCTTCATTTCAGCCATCTAAGTCACTATGCATTAAGTTCTGTATAGTGTATTACACAGAGAAAATCTATGTAGAATTAAACAAAAATCTTATCTATAACCTGGAACTTTGAATTAGGATGACCCTAAAACGACACGAGGCCCACTAATTTTTTATTATAAGAAAAGCATAGGAGAAAATTTTTAACTTTCAGAGGCTTGGACTTTTTTTCCTTAAATGAGACTGTCTTATTCGCTTTCACTTAATCTTCATTATTGTTTTTTGAGCATATCCTGTGATTTTCAAATAAACAAAAAATTTTTTATTTTGTTTTTAATAACAAAATCCTATGGGTGCTTTTACAACTTTAAGGCAGTACTTTTTTCCTAATTCAGAGAGCACTCAATGTTTCAGCAGTATTTTATCAACATATTTCACTTATTCTTTATTATTATTTTTTTAGAGTATATCCTCGTGATTTTCATAGAAAAATCTGGTGGTGTACAAACCCTCGTTGGTAACATGAGAGTACACAATAGCTATAGCATATATATATATAATAAGTATAATATATATAAACTAGGTATAGGTCAGAGCTACTAACTTGTATAAAATAATAGCACTATATATATATATATTACTATAATCTATTTGTATATATATACTGTAATAGATTTATATATATACTATAAAGATATATTAATAGATAATAATATATATATATATATATATATATATATATATATTATAATAGGAGGTAATATATACTAGGTATTATATATATATATATTGTATACTATTTCTAAGATTATGCAAAGTAGTGCTACGGCCTAATTAAGAAGCTTGAATCTTTAGTAGAGCGATTATTAACGATACTACCAATTTTAATTAAACATTAAAAAAAGTAGAGAAAAAAATTACACAAACTACCTTCCTTTTGATATATCTAGCTAATGTTCCCTATTAGTACATAGCGAAATGAAGCCATATGATTTGTCTCTGTACTCTAAAACTCTCTTGCATCGCCAAGAGTGGTGTGCTTTGAGAATGAGAGCAAACCCGAGGGGGGGCAGGCTTGACGTATGCCTCTATACGTTTATACCTTTCTTGTACGTGGCAATAATTTCTTTCAGCGATTTCTATTGTCTTCTCTTCTCTTATGGCAGGTCTTGATAATTCTAATGAAATTAGGATCTAAATATATATGAGAGGAGTAATTGGATTTGACAGGGCCAGTTTGTTGCCACAGTGTAAAGATATAGATCATGAGTGACCTAGTCATAATGTTTTTTAACTTTCCTGCATTCATGGGATTTCCTTGTTTTTATATCTAAACCATAGCAGTTATTGGTATTTTATAAGATTTTGTTTAACTAAATAGTTTGAAGTGTGTAGGCCCCCAAATTAGAAAGGCCCCTAATAACTAAATAAAAAGACACGCCCAGCAATAAAATATGCCCACAATAGAAGAAGGCCAGCAGCCTAGTATATAGGTGGTGGGTTTATATGTTTGGTGCAGTTCGACACTAGTTTCGTTTATTTTAAAATAGGTGTATAAAACTATAAACATTATTTACACAAAGTAATGTTGGCAATATTAAAATATTCTTTGATTTTTTTTTACAAATTATATTACATTTTAAGCCTAATATTTTTTGAATATATAATATATCTTTATAAAAAACAAACTATCTATTAGTTTACAACCTTTTGCGTTTGTCGTTTCGCTGTGTGTATGTGTATGGGTAAACTGATATCTTATTAATATGTTGACTGATGGCCAAATAGCATAGTAGCGATATGTTTAGCTGAAGGATTATATGACTCTTTATATCGATATTTTGGTAGCGGATGATTAGGGCTCGTTCCGGAGCCGGACGTCTAGCTCCGATGCGGTCACTACTATCTCTCTATTTATGCATTTCTTTTCTCTCGGAGCTGGGTCTCTGGTCTGTGCGTAGACGGTGGCTCGTCAGAGAGGGTATGCCGCTAACTCTACGTCACTTAAACGCAGCTAGTCTATCAGGCCTGGGTTGAATTCTCGGGTCGAATATTCGTGTTGATATTGATATATAGTAGAGCGTGCGTCTCGGAAGGCATACTTTGTTTGACAAAACAAATTTTTGTGAGCAGAGAACATGGGTCGGATAATATTCTGTCGGATATATTGTTATTATGTTTATGGTTAAACTGTTTATGGATAAATTATGATCTAATATATTCTATCTGTGATTAATTTCGATCTAAAATTATATCTATTATAGTAATAGTTATAATGTTATAAGGATTTACAATTTGTCTATATCCAAGAGTTTTATCGCGCTCTCTCTTTCCAGTTTATCCAGATCCTGCTTCTCTATATAATGAATTTTTTAATTTCTGTAGCGGGTTCGTAAGCTCGATTTTGCACACGTGCCACTCGTTTTTTCTTCGTGGATAGAACGCGTCTATGTCTTGGATCCTTAGGCGATTTATTTTTCATCTTGAATTAGTACATAAAATATCAATATCGAAAGCCGAGTATGCTTTTTCAGAAATAAATATTTTAAGAAATTTATTGGATTATTTATTTCAGTAGTTGGGTTAGTAGTCAGTAGTATTTTTATAATAAACTAGCCTTGTACATTTGTTTTTATTCTTAGATTTGAATCTGTTTACGTTCGTTTGTTATTGAAATTAGAGGGCGTAAAAGGAGGTGTATGTGCGCAACAGACTGAGCACCACTGAATCCCATTTGTAGCAAACGATCACGACCACCAATGTACTCATGAACGTCTGAGTGCGTGAGCGGGGATGCTGTTAGGTTAAACAGAATATTTTTCATTTGAAACTATGGTGCTTGTGTGCTATAGTCCGTTTTTTTGGGTGTGAATCTGTTTTGATATTGTTTTGTATACCGTATTTTTTACTTAATTGAAATTTTAACTGTTATAATTGTTGTCTTCAATTTGCTTTTTTTTTTTTTTTGTTTTTTTTTGGTTTTTTGTTTTTGTAGTTTGATTATGATGAATTATATTATTTGGTGACTAATGAAGAACAATGAAATATCCTTAGATATATTTTTTTGTGTTTGTTTTGTGATTTCCTAATATACAATAATGTTTATTATTGAAATAAAATATTGGTATCTTTTAAATTCTAAAATTTAATCTTTTCATGTAAAATGCCATCAACTTTTAGTGTGGTTAACAGTTGATAATTATTTTGTTTGGTAAACAGTATTTATATTTATTATTAATTTTGAAGGGGGTTGGGTTCTTGTGGGTGTGGTTAATTGCGTCCAGTAGCGATTTATCCTAATTGCAATACCTTACTGTATATCTTATATTTTGTTATGGTTTATACTCTGTTCATGGGTGGTTCCATTGTCAAATATAGTGTTTAATATGACGGTTTATATTTGTTCGATATAATAGCACTCAATAGAATCTCATCTTTAATATCTATTCTCTAAACCTGATTATTCTATCTCTCCTATGTACAAAACTCTCTATAATTATATAATTTTGATTATTATTTTTTATTCGTATTTGATTTATTATGTATAGTGTCTTCCTATAATTATTATGATGATTTATTTATTATTTTATGATTATGTATTGATTATTTGATGATTATTTATATTTTAGATATATCTAGTTGTAAGGATTTAGCTAGTCGCACTTTATTAAATTATTGATATTGTATATATGTTTTGTTATATAGTGATGTAGTATTTGGTACAGACTATTGCAAATTTGGTTTGAATCACATGCTCTGTAAGAGGGTTTTCAGCCCTAGATGCTGTGGTAAATTTTACGAATCTTTTATATTTGACTTTTAGGCACCATATCTTGGAAGTTGCTTTGAAGGCCGAAGTCGAGTTGTACAAGAAATACCATTGTCTTCTCTTTCTAAATGTTTTTAGTATATATTTTCTTTTCCTGAATTTAAGTATAAAGTAGTATGACGATCTATGTTATTTATTATTTGAGAGATTATGAGTGGTGGTGGGGAATGAGCGAAACTAAAGCTAAAATACATGAGATTCAGTATTAAATTAGTAAAATGGTGTAATATTTTTGATCTTTCGGCTTCATTCGTTGTTAATTGAGGTTGCATAAGTTGTGTACTCTTATGCCTTGTGCCGATCAATGTTATTATATGTAGATAGTATGGCAAGTTTTTGTATCCCAGGTGGGTGAGTTCGTGTTTTATATTCATCAAGAGTTATTGAAGAATAACTTTCCTGTTTAAATATAATATTATGGTGATATAATTTCAATGTGGGAAAATAGTTTTGTTAATTTATTGGATAGTATTACGTTAATGGAAGCTGTGTTTTAAATGTTAATTGTTCGTTTTGTTTTTGTATGTTGTTTTGATATAATATGATTTTTGCTTTTGGTATTTCTCTATAATATATGTCCTCTCTGTTCTGGTCTTGTTTAGTAAAATTGCTATCTTAAAGTGTCATTGTATATTTGTTTGTTTCCGGTAGGATGTTTGCTTGTATTATTGCTTGGTTCACGGTAGCAGATTAATGGGTTGACTGTTTTTATTTTTGTATTTTGTAAAAATGACTGGGGAATAATTTCGAGTAATTGTACAGGGAGAATGTTTTATATTTGTAATCCAAAGAATATATCATTATTTAAAACGTTTTTTTTAAGGCGAGTGAGTCGGTGTGTTTTTTTAAACATATTGTTAATTGTTTAATATGCTTCGATATTTTTATCTGGAAAATTAATAATTTGTTTTAATTACAGGTTGCAACTCTTTGCATTAGAGACAACAGTCTGTTATGTCAGGCGTTGGGACTGCGATGTCTGTTTGTGACACACTGAAAGATTCTGACTGTTGTTGCGCCTAGGGGTGTATACTTGTTAGATATATCAGTTTATATTCATGTCAATTAGAATTGTATTTTTCATAGTCTTTTCTTTAATAATCTTCATAGTCTTATTATATTTTTTTTATTATATGTAATAATTGTTTTGTGTTGTTACTTTACTCTATTTGGGAATTGACACGATAATATAGTCTATATTTTGTTTTGTCTTTGTAGTATTGTTATATTGTGATTATTTTGGTCCCTTTGAAGAATAAATCTAGAGTAAGTGTTCCTAGTGTAGAGTTGTACAAAAAAAAACGCAAAGGATTTTATTTTGGATATTTTGTTTTGATATATCATGTTTATATTATTATAGTTTATTATTATATCTTATGTTTTTATATATTATTATTATTTATAGTATTGTGTAAATTATTCGAGGAGTGGATTTTTTTTATTTTATAAATGTATATTAGTATGTGTGGGTCTTGGGTGATTAAACACACGTCTTATGCTTGTTCGTAGTTCCTTGTGTTAGGGTATTAGGGATATAGTGATAGTGATTATGATTAATGAGTATAGGATTATACGTATATAATTGTATATTTGAATATTAGGTTCATATTTCTTTGCGATGTATGGATCTCTCCGGGACCATGGCCGACTATATGTTCTATTGGATTATTATAACAAATGTTATTTATTTTTCATATGTATATTAAATATATATATATATATAATTATCCGTGAGAGATCACTGGAGTAATTATATATTAGTATTCGATATTATATAATATTATATATAATATATAGATATTATATATTTTTTGATTAATTTGTTATATATTATAATTATTATTATATTATTAATATATATTATATTATAATCGGTTATATAATACTGATTCTATATGTGCAGTTCGCATGTATGCGAAATCTCCTGACATCCGACTATATGTGTCATGTTAATGTTGATCATAAGAACCACTTATCCATAAGTAACATTTTCATTATTTTGTTTTTTATTATAAGTCTTTTTAATTATTTACTCCGAGTAGTTTTCCTTTTTGTAGTGGTTCCTAAACGTGTTTTTACTTTCGTACATTTATTTCTATAGATATGAAGATGTTTATTGTCGTTAAGTCTCTTAAATAAGACATTGGTCATTGGATCAATAAGAGGTTTGACAGGTTTTAAAACATGTTTTTCATTTCATTGATATAGGAATATAAAGTGAGTGATCTGATATTTATTCACTATATATCTGCATGAATGAGACTCTGGTTCAAACCGTAGTGTTTCACTTGAAGGGTCTCAAGTAGATTATATCGAATTTTTGATGTGATTAAATTTTTGTCATTGAGTATTGCATTCTAGATATTTCAATCAGGCCTTTTTGTTGTAACTCATTGTATAAACAATGGCCTGTTGTAATTACTGCGTTAGCTAATACTGTTTGTAGAATCTTAATATATGGTTTTGGTTTTGGTAGAGTTGTATGTTTCACTTGTGGGCCTGGCCCAATTGTAAAGATAAAACATTGGAAAAGAATAGGAAAAATTATTTTCTTATCCTAATATCATCGACAACACCATAATAAATTTGGTATCATACCTTTATGTATCCTCTCGTGTATCTGTTATTGTTTTTAGTTACTGAGTAAAAAGGGCTTTTTAGTCAAAGTTATTTCTTTTATCAGTGGATTCGTTATACGTTATAATATTCAGAATTCTTTTTGCTTCTTGTATTAATTTGTTTATTAATATTTAAGATTTTGCCCGTAAAAAATGCGTGTTGCAGTCTGTTTGCTGAAAGACTGTCCAAGAACAATGTCAATTGTTATAAATAATATAGGTTACTATTGTCGTTTTTTTTTTTAATCTGTCTGATTTAATATCAGTTCAATTTTTGATGTCTTATCTTATTTTTTATGATTATTGTTACTTCATATGATTTTTTTGTTTATGTTTTTTTGTTATGATGAAATCAAGAGTTTTTTATTGCAAAAACTATAATTACCTTGTCAGTTTGGTGAGGAACAGGTAGAAACACGGTGTGTGGTGTCGGGTAATAATTTTAGTACTTTATTTTATCTCTTTATAAAAGAACGAATTAGTGGTGAGTGTATAGTATTATATAAAAAAAAGAATTATATGTATATATGATTATTATATGTAGTTGATTTATTATGTATATGTTTAGTTGTTAGTTAGCATTATTATATTTAATTTATATATACTATATATCTATCCTTTCCTCTTTTGTCATTCCAGCATCTTCTTCTTGTCATCGGCTTGCGTATATATTTTTTTTATTAATATAATATATGTTACTATTTTGTATTATAGGTGTGTAGTTTTTATGGACCATAGTGGTTGATAGTCTCCTATTATAATTATTTATGTTTATAATATGTGTTTAGTATGATGTTTGCGTTATAAATTACAGATAGGTTTTGAAGCGAGAGTATTTTAAGTTTTTTTTTATGCGTATTTGGTCGATTATTGTTCCCTATATGACCACTAATACTTGGCTTCGTGGACCGAAGATTTACTTAGTTTTCCCGCAACGATTTTTGCTAAATTTATACTGTACAGATGTTTTAAACTATATATATATATAGACGTACTATAAATATATATATATATATAATATAAATTATACAATATTTTATTTATTATAATCTATTTATTATTGTGTTCTATGAGTAACATATTATAGTTCTTTTTCCATCTTATTTATTTATTATTTAGTATATAATAATTTACGTATAATATATGTATATATATAATATGATTATCTATTAATTTGGTGTGTGTTAAAATTTGCTAATCTTTGTAAAATAACTCATTCCAAAGATATCTGTTAAATATTTTGGAGTAAGAAAACAGGATTATATTCATGCGTTTGTATTATTAGTGACTGTACAAAAGCGGAACAAGTGAGTAATTTTGTAAATTGGTTTTGTGTACAACACTATATAATAATTGCATCCTCTATATAGCTGAAGTTGGTAGAATTAAATGCAAAATCATTAGGTTTGTCGAGTAAGGAGGCTGCTGCTATTTCCAAAATAAGGTAGCTGCCTGATTTGGAGGAAAAAGAATATTGGCTGTCATGATTTCGAGAAATATAAAGTTTAGCTTTAGTAAAGAGATAAAAAGTTAAAGCGTTGAGCTTTGAGCGGGGTAGAGGACAGAAAAGCTAATAGTTGAAGCGGGTGATAAGCTCTCAACGAGTTTAAGTCTAGAGGCGAAGAAATGAAATGCTTCTCAGATGAAAGCTGGTTGATGCTGCAAGAAAAACAAGCGCAACATGGACGCAGCAGTAGTCATCGCAGAATGCTCAGATCAGCCATAGCACTTCCATATGCTTATAAGTAACCGAAATTTCAAGCTTCCATTCTTCGAGGAAAGAAATAAAACGATATTGAAATATCTGATTAATGTTTGAGAGCAAGGAAGGCGAACCGACATCCCCGTTTAGAAAAAGCGAAGCGTTGTTTCTAGGATGTTTTCCTAACAAGTAAAGCGTCAGTGTTGTTTTAACTAACATGACAGTGTGCCAGAGTGAAGATACTTTGTAAGTTTGAAAAGACTTATAGGTATGATCGACTCACGGAAAGCGGGTACTGTACGAAGTATAAAACTATGACTCCTACGGAAGATGATAATAATCCTAGGGTGTATTTACAGAGGATTATTGAAGCTCTTAAAAACGTGGAATAAACAGCAGCAGATGTAAACAAAAGGCAATGGTTACTCCACGTTTTTCTCAGTGGATAAGTATTTGTAATACTGTTCCACAAATGAAAATTCGCAACCTACCTAAGGAAACGAAGAAGAAAAGCACCAGGAAGGTTTCAGTGAAGAAGAAGGAAGATCTGAAAGCCGCCATCGTTTAAAGTTCGCGGCAGTAAGTATAGTCACACGCGAAGTCACAATCACGTTGATAAGAACACACATAACAATAATAAATTTAGATCAAAAGGCAATGGTTACTCCACGAATGTTAGCATAAGATAGCAGACCCAAATGCATCAAGAGCAATAACAATGAAAGCAGGACGGAAGGTGGAGACGGCGACAGTACAGAACTATCGTTCGCGCATAGCAGTGAGCCGAGAAGCAGCGTGATCACGCTGCTTTAAGTGTCAAAGAGAGGGCATCTGCAAGAGACTGTCGGTGTCCCGCCTTTCAACCAACAGTATTAGAGGACAAAACAATTCAGGAAGACAGACGAAAGAAACCAAAGAGCACCGGAGCGTCCGGAGTCTCTGATAGCGGCAATAAAGTCCTGTTCTCAGGTGAAGAGCCGAAACTCCTGGATGATGAAGAGAAGGTGGAAAATGACGAAACGTCACACCCACCTGTAACGTATGGTGGGACGGTGAATGGCTATCAAGTCAAAACCCCTCAGAGCTACCGGTGTACATAGTGGTTGTGCGGAAAAGTTATCATGTAGCCGTATAAAGATGTATGTGAGACAGCATGAAAATAAAGATTGTTGGAATGGTACGATATTGAAGGCTCCTTCTCGCAAGTTATCGAGGTGGTACCCCTTAATTTATACGTGGTAGAGACAACAACATTGGCAGTGCTGCCGGAAAAAGTGTATATATTTGGTCATTGGGCAATGTTAAAGGAGCTTGCCTTTGAGTCAGGCCTAATCTCGCATGGGAGTCGACCATCTCGTGCCTGTGCGACGGGCCTCGTAAGTAGCGGTCGGGCATAACAGTTAAGAAGTAGCTGTCCCCATCGCTGAGGAACGCTGCAGGAAGATTCGCAAGGAAGAATCTTAACCAAACAAATCATATTTGTGGAATGGCGAGTTTTGGGAGGTGGAAGAGTTCTACTAGAAGGAAACCGCATGCCACAGTCTTTTGACTCCACATAATAAAGATGTCGAGCCAAACACATGGAGCCAGCTAAGTGTGATGACTGGGTCTAAATGTTCACATGAAAACGAAGAAATAAAAGAAAAATGAAGTTGAAGTCAAACCTACTGATCTACTATAGACGTTGAACAGACCACAGAAATAATGATAGCCAGGTGACAGCGATGGTAGAAAGTTACAAAGTGTGCTGAAGGAAACAGATCGTACTACGAAGATGATGAGATGTGGAGGTGATACAGTCGATCACACACCAATATTCTGGAGAGAAGGGTGTTAGCTGTGGGTGGAAGGGAATAACCCATGGTGTATAGGTGTTTCTATATATCTATGAACGATCGGGAGACTTTTAATGAAAGTTATATATCTATATATTTATTATGATGTCAACTTTACAGAGGTATGAGGTCAGTGAGGAAAAGGTGAAAACATATTTATTTATTAGTAAAGAATGGGGATATATCAAGAGATGTTTATTGGGAAAAACCAACAGAAAGGTTCACTTGGTATCTCTATTAAAGTACAAAGTAGAGCTATTATATCTTCACGATTTATATTCTTCGTGGTCACAGGGTGGGGTAAAGAAGAAACTATTAGGGGGTAAAATTACCCAACAGTTCTTCTGTTCTGCCGAACATTATTTGGACGTTAACTAAAACACTGTTTACTCGTGTATATATGCCAGAGAACTGCCCGAAAGGTTTCAGGAAGAACATACCTCGTGTGCCCAGATCCCATCATTGAAGACCCATTCAAAGAGTTGTTCATCGACCTTGATCGCGACCAATCGCAGCCACTCATCTTCAGTAAAGGCATCAGATGTCCTAACCACTTTGTGGTAGTGCCGCCGACGCGGCTATCCTGGAAGCGTGTTACCTCTAAAGAAGCATACTGCCAGAATGTGACGGAAAGGCCTGTATTCTATTGCATGAGCTGGGGTGCCAAAGGAAACCTCAGTGACAATGGTCGTCAATACATCTGATCTAATGAGGGATGTAACAAAAATGCTTAACTATCTATATCTATATATTTCCTTATCTATATTCTCTATTTTCCCCAATTCAATGCGCACTCATATAAAATTCAACGGCCTACCCTAAAGAGAGATGCCTCAAAGAGATATGTGCATTTATGACAACGTGAGAAGTGGCATAAGTTCATAGAATAGCCAGCTAAATTTTGATTTGCCGGTATCAGGGGAGCTCCGTCATAGGGATTTTCCGATCCGTTCTTTCCACTTGCTTATCGAGCTTCCTGGTTATGGATAGGAACTGGTGTCAGTCCATTGCAAAATTTTGCATGAAATTTGGGCAGGGGATTCAATCCTTATATATCTATATGTCTATATCTATATATTATTGTTTTCGACTTGCGTAAGAGATGATGGCTAAACGAAACTTCTAAATGTTGCTAAAGAGAATTTACTAAGGCCCAAATTCCAGAAAATACTATTGGACAATAGTGCGAAGTACCAGAATAACTGATGCATGTAGAGATTTAGCCTCTTGTTTTCTCCTTACCGTACTTCAAACAACCAAGAGTATGAGATGGGGCGGTTCTTATATCTTAGTGTGTTATGTTGTATGTAAGGACAAACAATATTCAAGTATGGGGATGTTGATTAAGGACCGTATTCACATCACATCTGCTGAAGAAAGTATGTATGGGAGAGAGGGAGAGCTTATAAAAGAGGAAAAGAGATGGTATCTATATCTATCTATATGGGGCGAATATAGGTGCTTCTGCAGTGATCCTTGCACTGAGAACGAGGATAGTAACATCACTCTCTAGTGAAATTGATCCCGTAACAAGATGGTACATATGAAAGGAGAGATTACTGACAACCAAGCATCAGTACGAGGTCATGAACGCGATGCCATTTGTTAGGAGAGGACTAATGAATATCTCTGAGAAGCATGAAAGGATTTTTACAGATGTGCCTACCGCAAAGAATCACTATCATGCGATAGACCTATCGACGACACCCCCATAAGGCTGAAGCCGTACAAGTTACCTTTTACGACGCTGACGGAGCTTAAAAAGGAAACGGATAAGATGATTAAGAATGGGTCATATTTCTCGCCCCATCGTCTGCCATATCTGCACCCTTTGTCGTTTTTGTCCAGAAGAAAAGTACGGGTAAGTAAAGAGTACGTTGTTCGGGATCTACGTAGATGCCTTGAATTAGGATTCACTGGGTCTTTCTATCTATCTCTCTATGACTCTCTCCCTCTCCTTTCCAATTTGGTTTCAATTCATGTTTTAACAAAATATCTTTTACTTATCTCTATAGGCTACTGGCAATTGAAAAATAAAGCCTGAGTATTGCTACAAAAAGACCGGTTTTTCAAGCCGAGATGGACATTTCCATTACCGTCAAGCTTATTCTCTTATTTAACTGCCGGATTAAAGCAACCTGTATCTTATTTATGCGCAGGATCTTTATTATATCTATACTTATTCTACTGTTTTATCACGATATTATTCGTCTATTCCCAGACCTGGGCGCGAGCATACATCACGATTTTGAGAGCTGTTCTCAATAGACTTCAAAAAGGGTATTCACCATCAGTGCCGTACGAAAGAGCTGAGTCGTCGCGCGCGAGGTGTTGAGTTTTTGGTTATATTCATGCAATGCACCAAGATACATTGTGATGATTATATTGTCGGTAAAATTATATTAGACAAGCTCTTATCTCTATATATCAAAAAGAATTATTATATCTTGTCTTAGGCTCACTGTGACTAGCCAGGATTTTTGTGAAAATGTATGCACAGATTGCAGCCTTTCTCTCTATTATCCGACTTTATCTCCATCGACTTGCATTACTCCTAAAGCTATGGAAAGTCGGTTTGGTGAAGCCCCAAACATGCATTCACAGTCTATCACAGAAACCAGGAACGAACGCTTCTTCAGCTTGATCGTCAGCCTTAAATGCGGGCAGTAGTGTGGTAGTTAAACGTTTCAACGCTACTAAGTGGAGCATCCGGTACTCATACTGCTTGGTAGCGTCTTTCTACAAGAAGACGGTTAGTAAGTCTCCCACCGACGTCGCGTTCACTGGAGTAAGTTATAGAGTGTGTCCGTAACGTCACCAATCATGATTGTGTAGTATCTTCTATTATTCTTATATAGAGGTGGGGACAGTGATTACTGATAGCGTCTAAGGGCTGGGAGGATTGGATCTGTATTTATAAATAAAAGTCTATCTCAGTCTTACTGGCCTTCTTACGAAGGAGATTTTATTCCGTCAGTGGGCTGTACCATTGGTAGGAGCGCGCTTTTTTTATCTGCTTTATGTATATTAAATTAAGAGGTATCAGAATAAGGAGAGACAGATGAGGTCCGTCGTGTTATCTCTAAATATGTCAGATTTCGTTATAACCACATAAGTGTGAGTAAGTATTAAATCTCAGATTTCCCTTACCTTACACTCAGTAGATCGGTGTATTGCGCGACATACACTTGGTTTCATTTCAGATTAGTTCGACGAGATAAGGATTACACTGTAGCTAAATGTATATATAATATTCTCTATTTATGTGTATGTATTTATGAGGCGCTCCTATGTACAGAGGAAGCAAAGAAGTGACACAATTGTTGCCTTCATAGATGGGGGGGCCAGTAATTTAATTTCTTATTTTCTATACTATAAATAAATAGAAATGTTTCAGTTCTTCCTTCTTCTATATATATGTGGAAATGAGTTTAAATGAAGGGCTCTCGATATAGTCTATGGATATTTTTCAGGGTTGGCAATACGTCGAGGTGCTGTGGAGTTGTCTCTTTATATATGGTTGTATGTTACGCTGCAGTCGTCCTGTGCAAAATATTGGGAAATCTTTGTATATATATAGATTATAAAATAGCTATATCTTCTTCTTTTATTAACATCACTTTTTAAATAAGATTTGTTTTAAACTGCATTATCTCATTGGTCGGTCAATGTAGGCAAGTAAACTCTCAATTAGTATTAAAATAAATAAAAAATATAAATGTTTTTGGAAAACTTAAATTAATTTTATATTTATGGTGTGGTAGTGATATTATAGTATATATTATTTATTTATTAGTTATTTATTTATTATGAGTGTATTTTTATTTATTATTTATTATATTGATTATTTTGACTATTCATTGATCTATTGTATATTATATAGGTATTAGTTATTATTATCGGGGTTGGTGGGATGGATTATTATTATTTGTATTTATTTGTAGTATAGTATATCATAGTGTAGCAGAATCCATCTTTTCTCTTCTTCTATATCTATTTCATCCAGGCTCCTTGAAATTCTACAATGTTTTGAATTTTATTACGTCTTATTATATCACTATATATATATATAAATATAGGTATTAAAAATTCTAAATATTGTTGTTAAAGTGTGAAGCGCACAAAGTGTAGAATATAATGACTTTATTATATTTGATTTTTTAAAAGGAAAGATATTTCAACTAAATATAAATCCAACGTATCTATCTATATATATATCTCTATTTTTCTCTCTTCTATATATTTATTTATATATTTCTTTGTTTGGTGTTTGTGGTCTGTATTGAATTAATTGATTTTGTATAATTGTATTCACATCATTACTTATTATTTTAAGGATATTATTATTTTATATGTTAGATTCAATATTATCAAGCGTAATCTAAATTACAGAGATTCATATAAATATAAAAATGTGGTGTGTCTCGACTTCATCTTTCCGTCTCTATTCTTGTAGATTTAGGGTGTCATATAGTTTGGAGTAGCATCTGTGATGCCTGTCCGAATCAATTTCTATTCAACATTGTTAGTAGGGGATTTTTTTATTTAACCTATGTATCATCGGTGTTTATATTTTATATCTATATTTATATATATTTTAGCTTTTGAAAATAATTTTATTATGCTCATTGAAACATACGCCTCATTACCTATTTCACTATGGTTTATTTATATATATACTGTAAATCAATGTTAAAAATGATAGTGATTTAAGTTATCCATTTAAGGATTTTTTGTTATGTTTGGTTTTTTGTAGAAGAGAAAAATTTGTGTTCTACTGTTGTGTACAAAATAATTTGTACCAGACTATCGATATGGTTTTTCAAACTCCACTGGATATTTCACTGAAATGCTGATGTGCGAAGTACCACGAGTCAGAAAGAAAAATTCACTACCAGGTTTCTTGACGGAAAAATTGAGAGATCTGGTAGATAGTGCGTGCGGATATGTATGGGTGTGAAGAGTTAGTGGTATAGTTGTGTTTGTGTAACATATATATTAATCGCTTACTCTCTATTCTGACTTTCATAGTTTATTGTGTTTAGTGACATCATTGTTTAATGTGTAAAGTCTCAATTTTTTATCTTATATATTGAGAAACTATTTGTTCTAAATACTAGGTTGGCACTCTTCTTGCATTAGAACGTGAAACGAGCTTTTATGTCAGCTGGGACTGCATTGTCTTGTACACACTTGTGCCATGGATATTGGTTTGTAATTGTTAGAGAATCACATGTAAAACTTTAAGAGGAATCAAGGAATTAATTGCTGTTTGTGCTAATTTAGGATATTGTTATGTCTTTATTTGTAATATTTTTTTTTGAAATATTCACTATGTAACACCAAAAAGTTTTTTATTTAGACTATTATTATTGTTATCTACTATTACTATGTTTTTGGATGCTTTAAATTTCATATTAATGACCTATTTTTTTATCTTATCGATACATTGATATCAGTATAGCCACGTGTAAATTATTTGTGCATATTTTTAAAGTTATTATTATATATTAATCTATATCTACTGTATTTGGATGCAGTAATTACAGCATAATTTATTATATATGAGGATTTAAAATTAAGTACGAATATATATATATCTAAAATATAATATTGTTTACTCAACTTATCAAATTCGCTGAATAGATCCGCATGAATATATTAATATATAAAATCAAAGCTTTTTTAATTATGGTTCTAAATCTCATGCTCTATCTTTGCTGCATTTAAAAGTTAGCTTTGTTAGGAATCGTGCTTTTCTTTTGTGAGTATCTTATTTTTCGTTCTCTATCTATATGTATAAGCTCAGCTGATAGTGTATGTTCACCCATTTATATGGCACTATCCCAAAATAGCGTTTGCCCTTGGTATTTACAGCATGTCATTCACTATGTCTAAATATACTTGTGTTTATATTATATTTACTTCACCATGTGTTTCTCACTTAAGATCTCCATTAATTCTCAAGAAAATAAAAGTCCAAATGATGGGTTGATGAAATAACGACAACGCTTTAATCTATTACTATATTACACCCACTTTATTTTATAAGAAGCATCACCTAGGAATGAGTCATTTTTTTATGTTCAAGATCTGTTTTGTAATTTGCTATCTCTTTACAATTTTCCTAAAAATCCGTCGTAACCACATTTATGCTTTAATCACACGACTTAGCATCATTGATTTTCAATAATGCTAATCTTCCTGTTTATATTCAATGTCAGAGGAGTTATATTCTATATATTATATTGCAATTGTTTTTCAATGAGCTTATCATCTTCCATAAAAGAAAAAGGTGAGGTATGAGCAAAATGTTTATATTATTAATTATTAGGATATTATATTATATAGTAAATATGTGTATAGATATATTTACTTATGTATGTATATATATACCTAGATAGATATTTATAATATTATGTAGTTAATATATAAAGTGTAAATTTATATTAAATAAAGAATGTGATGTTGTTTGTGTGATGTGGTGTCTAGTATATTATCAATATATGGTGTAGTGTTAGTTAATCTAATTAGAATATTTATAAGTTAGCAATATTTCTTATCATAGATACAAAGCGTCAATTTATATTACAGGTATATAATATATTAGATATATATTATATATAGTATATTATTAATAGTATAATAATAGTGACGTTATATATAAATTAATACATATTGATATAGTTATATATATAATATAATAAAAATAATGTATATCGTACAGAATATTAACTTAAGTAACCATATATATGAGCTAATACCATACTATATTATCTATATTTATTATCTATATCTGGTGGCATAATTTTGATAGAAACATTTACGTTTTTACTTCTTTTATAGGCTGCACTTGGATCTGCTATTATTTTATATATACCAATTTTACTTACAATGAACTTCTTGGTCTTTGGATTAAGTTAGTCACTGAAAAAAAAAATTTATTGGGGCGGGGTACAGTTCCGTTCTGATAGGTAGATAACTGGAGTCTCTGATGACCTAGGAATATCTTTTGTTAAGGGAATAGAGAACTGGCCTCCTTTTACCTGTTTCCGATGATTTTTGGGACATATTCCACCATTGCAGTAGGGCGAGAGACTATGCAGGCCTTGTGCGAGTAGGTTTCTTAATAGCGGCTTCTCGGACCTAGATGATTCTGGGGGAATCAGGCCATCTAAGGCACCTGGCTTTCCTGCTCCTTGATTACCGCGATCCATTCTAAAGTTTCTTGGTTCTTGTAATCTGTTCCCATATTCATAGTAGATGGACTTGTCCCAGGTGCTCACTTAGATTCCCTGAGTAGTGCATGCCGAAAGTAGACGTCCGTGTTTTACTCTATCCCAAGACTTATAAGCTGTTTTCCCTCGTTCACAATTTTATTTTTTGTGTGAACTGTCTGCCTCTTAGATATACTTTAACTTATTCAATTATTATATATCTTTAAATGGAAAATTTTGCCAGCATAACTGAAATCCTTTACAACTGTCTACTTGCAATTTTCAAATACATATGTTTATTATTAATGATTACTAATTATTCTGAAAATCATTTATATCATTATCTATTATATGTTTCGTATCTCATTAATACCTTTAGTTAGCACGAGAGGTTAGTTTAAACAATGCTTCTATATAATATATATATAATATTATACTTATGCTATTATATATATATATATATATATATATATATATATTATATTTAATTATAATTATGTCATCAGTTATATATATATCAAGATATATATCACTATAATCCAAGACGAACATATATAATATATATATATATATATAATAATATATAAAAATAAACAGTAATATATATATTATATATATTACGTAAAATTAATATATAAAATCCGGTTTCGTAAGCATAAATCCCCATAAAACATAATGGCAACTGACTTTTACAAATCGCCATGCCCGGTAACCACCCTACAAAATGAGAAGAGGGTCAATAATTACTTCCCTGCCATCGAATACCAAAAACGGTCGATGCCTAGAATAGAAAAACTAAAAACAACTTGGAATTGCCATAGAAAACCTGATATAAGAAAAACAATAAAAAAAATTCAAAAGAAACAAAAAAAAAATTTTTTTTTTGTTGTAATCATTGTGTAATATATTTTTGTTTATTTATATATATTGTATTTAACGTAAATATCTATTGTAATTTTTATATTGATATATTATTAAAAAAATATCAATAAAGTTTGACGAGCATTTGTATAGATATTTTTATTTTTTTTTAAAAGCATTAAATAGAACAAAAATAAATTATAATATTATATATATATAATAATATATATTACAAATTATATATATATATATATATTATATATTATTAATTAATATTAAATATATATATATATATAATTAAATATATATATATTTATAACTATATATAGAAATTGATATTAATTATTAGGGTCTATATGCTAGGTGTGCATAGTATGTGCGGTATTTATCGTGAGTCATTCAACTAAAAAGCTTCTAAGAAATTGCAGAATTCTCTTGGTTTTTTTTCAGAAAATATATATATATATATATATATATACTATATAATAAATATATAAATTATATAATATATACTATTAATAAAATTATATACTAAATATAATATTAATATTTAATATATATTAGATAATATATATATATATATATGATAAATCGCAATGTCTAAATCTAAGGTATATATTATTTGCTAAAGCATGATTTTTCTTTACTTTAACGCTATTATGTTAATTGCATTTAAAAAACCTAATTTGGTATTTCTCCATTAAAATTTTCAGTTTTTTTTTATTAATATAATATTTCCTTTTCACCAAATATTAGATGAGCAGTTCCAATCGTAATTTGTACTTTTTACATTTATTCAAATATTTATAAGTAGTTAATTGCTTTTAAGTCTAAGACATTGTTCATGATACAAAAGCTTTTGATCATTATAAAATACAGGAATTCAGTCATTGATAAGGAAAAAATATTAGTAATATATACTGAATTGTTTTTCAACATTATAAGGCAAAATTGAACTACCGGTCAAATCCGTTGTATACACTGAAGGGTCTTTCAGGGAGATAATTAAGTTGGTGAGGGTTGTTAAAGTAAGTATTGCAGTCTTAGATTATTGCTAAAGTCCGGTATATAACTCATAACATGAAAGTACATGCTTATGAATACGTGACGAACAATACAAGTTGTGAAGTGAAATACTTATTTAATTAAAAAGGTGTTAGTTGATTTGATTGTCACGGGGTTGTCACGGGGGCCTTGCCAAAGGATTTGTTTATACGTTGGAAGAGTAAGTGTATCATAAATAATATTTAATCTTTAACCTTCACTAGTACTAAGAGGTGGGTCATGGGATAGTCCAAAGATTAATAGTATAGCGTGCAATATACTCATAATATAATATATAATTATATATATTATATTATATATATAGTATAATTATAAAATATTATATTATTAATTAATATAAAATGTATATTAATATTTAATATTAATAAATATTTATAATATATAATAATATAAAGATAGTATATATATATATATATATACTATTATTTATATATATATGATATATATAATGTAAATAATATATTTATAATATATATAATATAGTATAATATATATTATAATGTATATATACTATATATATATATAGATAATATATATTAATATATGATATTTAATATATATATATACTAGTAGATATTATATATATATTACTACTATATTTAATATATATATATATATATGATTATATATATATATAAATATATAGCTAAATAATAGATATATATTATTAGTATAATAATATAGTTATCTAGTATATTAAATATATATATAAGTCACGTTCGAGTTGAGTTCGTTCATACATTGTTTACAGCCATAAATGCAGCTGACGCGATGCTGACTGCGCCATGACTCTAATGGCTGAGAAAGCCATTATCACCCTAAGCCTAGACAAGTACCATCCGCTATGATCGGACTCTGCGTCATTTTAGTTTCCTAACAATATTGTTTACTATGACTGACGTATATACACCATTCAAATCAAGGAATTTTCCCCATAAATTTTTGCTTACTAACCTTTTAAACATTACTAAGACTGCCTCATTGCTGTACAAGTTCAGCTCTTTTTTCAAATTGGAATTTACTAAGTTGAAACGAAAAAATACAATAGAAAATTACGCGCTTCTCCGGGTCGAAAGAGGACTACCTAGTATTATTAATAACAAGGGTGAATGTATATGTTAAATCAACATTAATTGGCGGACTACTTAACGATAGTAATAGTGAAAAAGTGTCGATATAGGGTAATTTTAATAAGGATGCAGGGGTAAATTTCATGCACCAGTGAAATATTTTCAGATTTGGACGACTAGAATTTAAAAAGAGTAAAATAGCTATCTGAAACAGAGGTGTAATTGTGTTTGTGTTTGTGTGTTTTGGGTGTGTTTTGAAAAGGTTAAATGCATTGTCACACCCCGAAATATGTTTAGACCTACTTCATTCTAGCAGCTGCGGGAGAAAGGGCGGGAGTGAAGAATACTACGTATATTAATTTAAAATTATAGAATTGAATTTTCAGTACTTTCGAAAAAAATTTACATAGGTTTAAGTGGTTAATGATCCTATTTGTATTATAAGAAAAATTTATTCAGATATTTAAATTTGAATAATACAAAGAACGTGCTAAGCTATAGTTGTTATTCAATTCAATTTTTTTTAAATATAGATTGTGGCTCTTTTACCCGGTCGGTTCCTAGTATCAATGTTATTTTATTTTCATTGTCACTTTTTTTATAATTATTGTTCATTATTATTTAATCTTTATTATTATATTATCATTATTATTATTAGTTAATTAGCGAGTATCAAGAATTTAAGATTTCTCTCAGTCTCTCTCTCTCTCTCTCCCTCTCTCTCTCATAGCCTACTCATGCTCTCTCTTCTCTCTCACTCATGCTCTCTCTCTCTCTCATCATGTTTTTCTCTCCTCTAATAGCCTACTCTATATGCTCTCTCATCTCGTCCCTCCCATAGACCTACTCTCTCTATATTCATGTCTATTCCTCTCCCTCTCTCCTCGATAGAGTACGTCTTACTTCATGAAATTTTTGAAATTGTTATGGAATTTTTAATTTATTTGATTCTTTCTTTCCTTCTTTTTGAATATGGTGTTCGCTTTTGTTCGGTGTTTCACAGACACACTAACTTTTGGCCAATTCCTCCTTCCATAACCTATACTTTCGCTCTAACCCTCTCCCTACCATACTCTCTTTCTCCCTCAAGCATCTCGCTCGGTCCGCACTTCCTCGTCTTCGGTACTTAGGTCTTAATAATGCACTTTTATTGTCCTTAAAGATGTATTTTCCTTCCAAGTGAGTAAGCGTTTACTGGTTCAGTGCAGGAATCCAAGATGCTTTTCCTCCTCTCAATTTAATGTATAAAATAAGCTTAGTATGAAATTTGGTATAGTATTAAGTGGAGTACTTTGGGGATCTCTCTCTCATTATATTATAGGTCATAGAGAGTTAATTAAAATAGATCAATTTTCTGCATTATTTCTATCTAGAGATTTCTGTTGATTTTTTTTTAATCGTAACGTTTCTTACATTGCGACGTCCAAGGGGACAGCAAACACACTTTTATTTTAATTCAAAGTTATGTATTTTGGTAACCCTGGCCCTATTTCTGAGTTGCATAAAAATCTAAAAATAGGGTTAAGTCCTCTAATCCGATAAACACAACATAAATCTAGAAGCAGCCCTCTATGTCGGAGAAAGCACTGTAAAGTAGTTGTACCTAATATGAAATTATCGATTAATATATTACCATCAGCAAATAATACAAGAATATAGTGTCATTAAAACAATATACTAATTTCTCTTTCATCTGTAATATAAAGTTAATTTCAAGTAAATTGTGAAACAGTCTTAGCACAGGCAATATGGAATTAATTCTAATTTGTTATTTCTATTGAAAAATGAAAAGTAAAGACAAACTTTATTTCAAGTCTTCAAAAAAAACATCTCTCTTACTCACATATATACAAAATATCGAGAAAGACCATAACACAAAAAAACATAAATTCAATCTCTAATAATTCATCATATGATTTTTGTCCGGTGTATTATTATTTACACATTTTCTAAATATAAGTAATTACATGGTATAGAATATAATCTAACAAATATTCTTAAACTAGTTATAATAAGTATATGCGTAAAAAATCGACGATTGATTTTTTATCCTGCCTAGCCCGTTAGCCTTTTGGATGAGACTTACAATTATTCTTTAGTATCTAGCTTATAATTATAATATTAAATATTATGATAAAGATTAGGAGAAATTCTCAAGAAAAAAATTCGTAAGGAACATAGAGAGTTTTTATGAACACTGCAAAGAGTTGTGAGATAGAGAATCACTTGACTACCAAGTAAAGATTAGCTATTCGCGAAAAAAAATCTAGATTCTTTTTTAATTACAAATATAATTATTGGTCAGTTGGAATGATATCGCCTGAATTTGTTGGGTTAATAAAGCTGTTAAGGGGTAGTGAGTTCGAGAAAGTGTTTAAATATTTCACGCTTGTTATAACTTGTTCTCCACAACATACGAATTTTTCAAATCTCCTTAATACTTTACTATTTTTGGTAGCATGATTTATTATTATTATTTTTCCTGTATGGTGGGTTATCCCTATATGATCACTATTGACAGATAAAGAAGAATATAGTAAAGACTTTTAAATATTATGTTAATTAAGTTATAAAAACTTTCATAGTCTTAGAATAAACCCTAAAATTGAGAGCTAGACATCATTAAAATTTATATAAAAAGTAATCCTAGTTCTATTGACTTTCATACGTGTAATTTAAATTTTAATCATAATTATTGTAAAAGAATGAATTGGCGAAGTAGATTTTCATTCCGGTTAATTTATTTTTACTTTTTTATACTCATTATATGGAAGTATGATTGCTACGGAATTTTTAAGTGAAAGTGTGAATTTTGAATTACAATCATACATTGATACCATCAGGAATAAGATATTGTGAATAAGTCTTTGCACACCACGATATTCAATGTTCATCTCCGCTCAAATGGCTAATGTACTTGGAATTCGGTTATCGTTAAAGGGATATTTAATGATTAAAACCTTTAACGATTTTCGCCCATCCAACCTTAATTACAAAGTGGTTAGGTTACCTAGTTTAAAGATATGAGTTCTAATTTATTAAATAGGATGAAATAAACATTTAAATTACAAATATTTTACAAATATATTATCTCTATCTATTCGAGTCATCAAATAATTTGACCATTTTGATATTATTGGATCGCTAGTGATAATACTCCCACAGCGATTTTCACTGCGAATTATATATCACTTACTCATCATTTCAATGTCTGGATTGGAGATACTCAAAATTAAACAATCGATCAAAAAAGTTTTGGATGTACCAAATTTCAGATTATGCCGCGTGATTGTTTCAGAAAATTTACAGCACTAGAAGGAGAAAATCCAGAACAATTTATTTGCGCCATTTATGTAACTACTGAATAACTTTAGGTGACAATCTGACTTGTGTTTTGGTGAAAAAAGATACTGTTATTTTTTATTTATCACGTATATCCTTTCAAAAATATGAGACGTAAAAGTCACCCAATACTTCCTCTTAATATTGTCCAACCGCACCCCTGGTAATATACGTTAACTATCGTTATAAATCTTATTCTGTAAGCACCATAACTGTAGAATCACCTATCTTTTTTAAATAATATTACTATAAACAAATTAACATAGGATTGTAATGGAATTACTTGGTATATCATCAAGTTATGATATCTTCTTCACTTGTATCCTTTCTGTCAGATACATCTTGTATTCTATTGAACAGCAAACTCAAATAAATTCTTTCAAATTTCCATTTACTATGGTTATTCATTATTCGTGTTATATAGGTATTAAATCATTCTATTGAACCTGAAGGTTTCAATAGAATGATTAATTTTGTAATAGTATATATTCATTTTGTAAATTCTGTCCAATATGGCGTAATAATAGTTTAAAAAAGGCTAATATTGCGGAGTGGCTGATGAGATTGCCAAGACTCCTCTCTTGATTCAATTTATAAAGAAAAGGTGGGATTTGCATTAAGAATACTTTACTTTTATTGTTTATAGATATATATATATGAATTTTACTATTAATATATGTTAGTATAAAATTAGTTCATCATTAATATGAATGTGAAATAATACTTATTATCATTATATTGATTAACATTTTTCACCAATATAATCATATTAAGTCTGAGATATATTGTTTAATATACGTTATACTATGAGTATATAAACAAGTGATATATAAGATTATATGATATAATTCATAAATTTTAGATTATATATTGACTACGAATCTAGTTTCAAATTATCTGAATATCATCGGGCTTACATAAATATATATATTGCAGAAATATTTGCGTTACAAATTTTATGCAAGATTAGTTTTTAAGTTTGTTTATAATGAATGCCTGATAAATGGATTATTAATTTAAGTGTACTACTTTGAATATATATGAAATTATTATTAATATAATATAATATATATATTATTATTATAGTACTTTATCTGAGTTTTAAATAATCTAGCATTTCTATCAAAGAAGTGATAGTGATTATTTCCATGAATGGGCTTAGTTTTGAATTTATACTCATCATTGGCTATTATCGATATTTGACTTAAATGTTTAATTAATTATGTATAGTCATGAATTAATATTCCTTCAATAATAAATTTGAATTTCACTCAAAATTTATTAAGGTATGTAAATATTAATGGTAGTTAGAATGAGATAAGATCGATTAATATCTAAAAAGAAA
>JABUQX010018053.1:0-12500 GCA_015478945.1 Trachelipus rathkii
TATATTGTGATAAGAATAAAAGCTTGATAGTTTACATTTCCATCACACTTTTATATTATATTTATCAACGAATACGTTTTGTAGAAGTTATTATTAATTAGAGTGGAGAGGAGTCGAATTATATTCACACTAATGCATTAGGTTTTTGAGTCATTAACCCTCTGTCATTTCACATAATAATACTGTATATAATATATTATATACACTTATATATAAGCTCCCCAGGGACAAGGTGACACAACAGCTCTACTTAACCGCAGACAACCTCAAACTACTAACACATCAATCAATGTAACATCGTATTAAGATTGTGGTTTAAGGTAGCAATATTATAGAATATATGAACATCTGATCAATTCAGTTTCACATATATAAAAATACTTACAACCTAAGGTGGAAATTTGAAATTTAACTATTGAATATGTGTGAAAATTTTATATGTGTTTATCGTCGAATTTTCGGAATCGGAACTACTTTAAGAGGCCCTTATCGAAATGAATGCTGTAATATGGGATCAGTGCGTTTTTAAATGGATTTTCTTTGTTCATATCTTTGAGATAACTTTTGAGAAAATAGTTGTTTCTAATACTGTGAAATTGATTCTAGATTTTTTATTTTTTAAACTATATTACAAATGTTTATATAGGTAAATGTAATTATTAGATCACTATCTTCATACACCACATTGGTATTTTGATCGCGTGATCCTAAATATTTCTTTCATTCTCACCTCCCCCCCAAAAAAAAAAAAAAAAAAAATCATGTCTCCCTATTGTTAATTAAACAAATATTATCAACCTATATGTTTATTCTCAGAATGTTACCAATTTTTTTGACAAATATTTTTTTATTATTTTTTTCTATATTATACCGGAACCATCCCGTTTTTTTAATATTTTGTTAAGTTAAATAAGTTCTGAAACTCTTATTTATAAATATTACAGTTTAATATTACATAAACTATATTTATGCCAACCATCTATGACAATCTTAAATACTGTGAGGCAGTTAAATTATATTATTAGCTACCATATCATATATTTTAATTTACTAATAATGTTAGATTATAGATTATAATTGCATTTATATTGGGAATTCAATCTTGCAATAGGATTAATAACAGATTATGATATAATCACATCATATAATTAATATAAATAATTATATATTTATTATATATATGCATATCGATATATAACAAACATCACAATTATAATGTATATATAACTGTTTTTTACACAGCTAGTCAATAAATCCATCTAAAGTCAAAAAGATTTATATACAAGTGTGTGTTGGTTCTTCTTTGTAAAACAAGGTTCAATTATCAATCCTATTTATTTAATTCCTTTTTATATTTAGCCAATTGTTTAATTGAATGAGTATCTTTTAAATAAATTTTTGTATACTCAATATCATTTCTCTTTACATTTTTTTTTTTTATTTATTTTTTTTTTTATTTTTTTAAAACTACCAATTTATAATAGCATAAAGATATACTTAAATATTACTACTGGCATTAACTCTAAAATTCTAATTTGAAACTATTTAAATAGTTTAAATCTATTAGTTAATGTTATTAATTTATCTATATAGCCTTATACTTATAAACTATAATTTAACTTCTACACTTTAAATATGTAATTTAATTTTTTATTACTTGATTCTATATTTTGTTTCCTTACCCTATTTGGTTACATTGTTATAAATAAAAAATATATTAAAGTCACTCAACCGCTAATCTGGGCTCCTAATTTTAATTTATTTAGTTGTAGCTCGTTTTTTGAGTTTTATTTTTCCAGTATGCCGCATTCTTTATTCAAGTCACTTATAAAATCAAGCACGATAATAACTTTTCTTTCCCGCCTTCTCCTCGCTCACATACAAAGTACAGGAGGAACATCCTAGAATAGAGCCGTCCTGGTTTAACTTTTGCCGTGATATATATATAATATATATATTATATATATATCTATATATATAATAATATAATTAATATATTATATATATATATATATAATTATTTTATTTACTTATACATTATATATTTTATTATATATTTAATATTATTATAAATATTAATATTATTATTATAATTATTTATTTTGTATTTTCTTTAGTAAACTATTAAATAATGATTAATTAAAAAATTATTGCTCATATAAAGATTTAACTCCAAATGAAACACCAGCAAAGTTAAATTAGATTTACAGGTGCAATAAATACAAGTGGAAATTCCCTGTTCGAAGAATGATAAGACCACCACAAAGCCTATCCCCCTCATTCTCCAGTGCGAGAACGTTACGGCAAAATCCACCCGGAAGTTTCGAGAACTAACCGGCGAAGAGCCAGTTCACCCACTGTGGAGCACTCGTCAGGATCTCATGCCGATCACATACCTTGGGTCAAGCCATCAACGCGAAGAGGCTCACAGTCAGCAAAACTCGCCTCGCCTGGTCCTTAGACTCATAATCTTTACATCTGCTTCATTCTCACATTCTTCTGCGCGTGCAGCACATAAATCATTTCCGTATTCCTTTCTTATCAGACCAAATTCTTTATACTGTGTACTCGATGACACATTCTTTCTATAGGCTCTTTCCACCACGCGTATCGCCTCTCCCACACACAACACTTTTCACTCACTGCTTGAACAGTACCAGTCATCGCCATCTATATTGCCATATAATAATCATTGAAACAGCAATAGCTATAAGTTGTAATTCAAGCAAACTTTCACTAAACTTGCATAAAACGTCATACACTCATTTGTTCCATCTACAGTTACATTATCTAACCTTAAAGGATTTGCGAGTGTTAATGTTTAATCTATAATTTTTCTGACACCTAATTACTGATGCCCATAAAGTTATGCACTCTTGAACATTAACTGCACCTTGATATATATATACTATATATATATATAATATATTATATTATATATATAATTATATATATATTATTATAATACCCTATATATATATTATATTATATATATTATATATATACAATAATTTCTGTCGCTCTACTTGAAACAATTATGTAGTTACTTAGTAACTTAAATACAGCTACCTGTAAACTTGGACCGAATATCATATATATATATATATATATATATATATATATATATATATATATATATATATATATATATATATATATATATATATATATTATATAATATTATATATCATATAAATAAATAATAATATAATTCTAAATTAACTATTAGAAATATTAAAAATTCAGAAAGAATGAAAAGTCTTATAAGGTACATTGCTTTAATATTTCATTTAATCATATTGAGTACTTTCGAGTATCTTGTCTTGGTCTCACTTAGGTATTAAAATAATGTTTTAAAATAAAATTTCTTAGAAAATTATATAATTATATATTATTATATAGTATATATATATATATATATATATTTATATATATTATATTATATTTATATTAATCACTATTTTTTCCCTGCTTTTATTATTATTAGTTTTATCTTTTATTAATTTTATCACTGAATAATGAAGTGTTCTAAATATAAATTTTTTCCTTATAAAATATAAGAATAATATAAGGCACTGCCCTACCTATAAGCACCTATTTAATACTTATCACCCCTACTCATACTACCCTTTCAAAGTGTGGCACACACCGCTCATTTAGGGGATATAGCCCGCCTCGCGCGCACCCCACCCTCCTACGCCAACACTCTCCACGACAAACGTATCCGCTAACGCGTGCTACTCAGTACATTATATTCACTAAGTCCACCTATCAATCTATCCCTAGCTATATCGCAAGTCACTCGAGCTACGTCTAGCACGTCTCTCACGCTTAAATAATGTGCGACTATCATACATAAAATATATAATATTAATTAAACTAAAATAGTATATATATAATTAAATAACCTTTAACAAAATAATTTATATTTATAATATTTATATATATAAATATTGAATAAATTAAAAATAGATATATTTAAAAATCTCAAGTATTTATTTGAAACTTATACTCTTACTCAATGATTGTACTTCAAAATAGGACAAGAGTATAATTACCCATATTACCTTTCATATAAATATTTAATTGCTTCAATAAATTAGGAGATGCATGATTATGAAAACTACCTCACTATTTTGGTCCATCAAAAATATCTATATCCACCTCCAATAACTAAAATAACTATTTCCGCTTATCTACACAGTACCGCAGATACTAGTAGATGAGGTGTATATATATATATATTATATTAATGCTATTCAAGTATCATAACAATCTCATGACCTTAGCTGAAAGGGAAAGATTCCTTGGTTGAGTAGGATAGCTGTTGTTAGTTCAATTATCACATACTCAGTCACCATTGCTAATTATAGGTTAACTCACTCTATATAATTATTCTACTCTATTTACTGAAATATTTTTGACCACCCTGTTCACACCTAAGAATGATAGTCTATTTCTGAGTATACCATAGACTATTTTAGTAGAGAATCTACATGAAAGCCTACGTATCCTGCATGAGAGTCGATGCTTAATACGCTTATACGCATACAACTCTGTAAGCTATATATTTATATATAATGTGCAGATTTAATATATATTCATATATATAATTTAGTTATGTATTATTATTTATTACTACGATTAAAACCAATACCCAGTAGCTCATAGCCGAGCTAACAGCCTTGTAACTAGTCAATTTGACCCTATAGTACCCAGGGCATATACCTACAATAATCTAAGAGTAGCGCCACTTATAGTTTGACAATCCTATGAAACTGTACCTTGCGAGAAGAAAATAAAATAAAATTGCGGATTACTATAACTATTCACTTAGGGATAACATAAGAAGACCTCCATCAACAGTCGAGAATACATTTTATATCAACTGAATGAGATACTTGAACATATATATATAATATATAATAAGTAAATTTGTAGTAATATCATGTAACAGTTAATAAATAAGCCAAGTAATTTCCAGTCAATATTTTTTACGATGTAATAACGAAGAAGATACTATGCTATATAGTATATAAATATATAGTGATAATAATAAGTAAGGATGTGTTAATTTATAATTAATATTTTCTACTTTGTAATTATTTGATAATATAATATATAAATACATAAGTGATTGTAGTTATATATAATATTGTTAATAATTGATAATGTTAATGATGCTAATTATAGTGTAATTAATAAGTTATAGCCGTTAGTAGATGGTAATAAAATTATTTAATTACATTATTTACTGTTAAATATTAATGTTATTAGAATAATAATAATAATGTTAGTGATGGTTGATGTTTAAATAATGATAACAATAATAAATTAATAATTTTGTTGAGTATATATTATAATATATATATATATATATATAATAATATTAATAATATAATATATAATATTATATATAATTATAAATATATTATATAATATAATATAATAATATATGTCATCTTGTTATGTTAGTAACATACCTACAAATTATAATCTTATATATATTATAAATATATATATATATATATATTATATATATATATATATATATATATATATATAATATATATATATATATTATATATTTATAGGTATCATATAATATATATATATATTATATATATATATATATTGAAGCTGTTTTGCTTGTTGTTGAATTAGATTAGATTGTGTCTACATTATAAGGTTCTATCAGAAAGTAGTAGCTTTGGAATTGAACATTAAACAAACACTGTTATAATAATATTAATAATTTGGGTGTTTACCTATCATGAATATCGATTATATTTCGATATAATTTCCAAATATAAATAATATATTTGGATAAGACATAAATGAAATCTAATATAAGTCGTTAGAGAGAGATTTGTACCAGGTGAGTTTAATGTTATTCTAGAGTCTAAAGGATACTCTGAAAAGTTAACATTTGAGAATGTTTATCATGAGTGAGTGATATAAGTGTACCCTTTAAAGCAGGTGACTTCAGATTATTTTTTGGCAGTCTCACAAATTATTTAACTGATTAAACCAATACAAGAATAAGACTCTATAATTAGTAAAGAAATTATGGTGTGATACATAGTATAGAACTAAATTAGTATATTAGTGAGGTAGTATCAGTTATTTTTTAATAACAAATATATATTGTTAGATACAATGATAGGATAAGGCACAAGACATTTTTTCTCATCATTGTATTTTGTAACATAAGGGTGACGGAGAGTGACAAATGAAATCCTCGTTGCGGAAACCTTATTTGCATATCCGCACAACTTCCATATTGCTGCCGAGGATTCCCCGATTAGAGCGCTTCTTCTCGCGCAATATCGCCACAAGTCTTTGTTTTCCTTCTACCCTAGTAATAAAATTCATTGGTAGATACCAAATATAATTTCTCCGAAATCAATATCCGGTGAAAGCGAGGACAAGAATAGATAGCGACCTACCTGACTCTAACTAGAGATAACTAATTACGAAAGCGAGAGCAGAGATGCGCCCCACCCTGTGACTATAATAATTACTTCAATAAGGCTGACATTAGGTGTTATAAGTAATCACTTAACAATTAGTTTTTCGTGAACAATCATGATATATGCAGGAAATGAAAATAATGCTATATTAAAGAGCTATGTATACTCGCTCTATGGACAAGAGTATGGTTCTGAAATTGAAAACGGAACTATAACAAAGGCACCTAGTAACTATTCCGGAGGAGAAGCGCGAAGAATGTTATGAAGAAAAATAGAAGGGTTGAGAGTGCATTGACATTAGGAACATACGGAGTGAGTGAGAGAGATGACACATTTACGTGAACAACTGCGCGTGAGATCGTAGACAGCAACTAGATTTGTAACAAAGTGTACTCTGAGCTGTGCGTTCGGAAAGTAGTATACTTACGACAAGATATATTAATCTGCGTATAAACATTATAGAGGCTAAGAAGAAATGTAATAGGAGGCTCACAGAGAGATAGTATTGTGTAGTAGCGAACTAAGTACTGTGTGTGTGAGTAAGAATTTAGGCTTATTAATAAGCACTCTCTCAAAGCGATTAGATTCACAATTTAAGGAGAATGTATGAGTCCAATTCAGTGGCTTTGGAGATAACTCGACATTACTATGGTAATACTAAGGTAAAAGAAATAAGAGATGGAGTGCTAAGATATGTTGATTGAGTTGAGGAATATGAAGGTGTGTGAGAGAGATAAGAGTATTGAAGAATGGTATTGCGAGTTAATCGAGGGATCTACCTAATCTCAAACGTAAATTAAGAATATGTAAGCTATGATTTCTCAGAATGTGGGATTTCTCGAGAATATATTGAGTAGCTTATATTTGTTAATAAAGAGGTGTATTCATTTTTAGTGCAGTGAGAAATAGAGAAGACCACGTAATGACAATAAAGAAGATATATATAAACATAATACACTCGCCTAATTTAAATTTTAAGCCAGTTCGCTTGTAATTATACGGGACTCGTAGATTTCATACTTTTGATATTTTTGAGTTATGTTGTTTGTGAGTTATCTGAAGGGTCAAATTGGTAATTTTATAGAGATTGTAGTTTCCCTTTTAATAAAGAGATTGAATTATATAAGAACAATAGATATTCACTCTCTCCCTAAAGGCAAAAGACACGCAATGCAGCTATGAGATAACATTAAAATAAGTTAGAGGATGCGAAGTTATCGAGAAGCTCTACCAATCTTGTAAGCATTATATTATAGTTAAACTCAGAAAACAAGAGTACGTGAGATAAAGTGAGAGATTAATAAGAAATTATAAAATGTTTTGTATATATAGTATGTTTTTTTAGTCAAGAGTCCTTATCTAATACTCTCATTGGCGTATCATGAGCCTTTTAGAGGTATTTCTGAGTTAGTTATTTATTAAAGTTTTAAAAGAGTCTTTAGTCACGGCATTATATTCTTGCCTTTTTATTAATAGAGGAAATTGTTCTGAGCAAACTTAGGCTTAAGTTCTATTGTGCCAAGCCAGTCCTAATTCTTTACATTCTGTTAGGTATATTTTATCTACTCTATTTAATTCTAACGCACCTCTAACCTTATTTTTAAGTTTTGGAACAGAGTACTCTTTGGATGGTATACAATATCATGGGCAAAGATAGTGAGGATGTTGATCCTCATTAAAAGGAAGGAATTTTGGAATGAAATTTCTCGGACCTGCCTTGTTTCTAGGTTACAACTGTACTGAAGAATTCTAGGGAGCTAACTTAGCAACACAAACAACACCTCTTGCCTTGTATTGATATTTTCCTTTGCTCCCATTTCCTTAATGGTCACTTTACATGGATCCGCTTTGATTATTTATTCGGCAGTTATCATGTACCCCCCAACTAGGCTATTAAATGAGCTTGTACCAAGCCCAATTCAAAACTCCAACTGGCGTTATGATCGAGCGGGAGTGGGCTACTTTTTATCAGGCCACAGTATCCCACTTTCTCCCTTCAATAACCAATTTCTGACTGTTGATGATGCTTTTCGCTTCTTTCAGCAAGTCGTCATCTCGGGAACGGGTAGCTAGCATTCCGCAATCTTCTCAGGCAGGTGGTCGGCAACCCTTGGTGGTCTCAAGAGTGCGCACAAGCCAACGGAGAGGAAGAAGAAACTCTACAGCAATACAAAAGAACCCGTACCACCTCCAAAAATGATTATTTTTAAAGCAGCCGCAGCGAGATCTCCGCGAATTAATCGCCAACAAGTGCCAAACAATATTTTTCGAACTACATATCGACTGTTAACTACTCCACAACTCCCCTTACTTTAGGTGTGTAAAGTTTACACAAGAAAATATGCTCGTTACGCTCCAACGAACTCCTCACCACAGTCCTCGTTAATGGCATGATATAAACTGACCACGAATCTCCGCTCTTGCTGCTGTAGCGGATGCGTTAGTTATAGTTTTGCAAGCCACTCGAGTTCTTTCCGCTACAATGAAGCCTTTCAAAAACTGAGAAACTGACACAGAACTGCGCCAGCTTCAACAGCGAAAGGGGAAGATCATACCTACAACCGCCTTTATACATGCAGAGTTCCAAACTGCATTGGCGAATAGTAAAGACGGTGATCTTGATCCAGACATGATTTCGAACATAATTTCTCCATCATTTCCATCCCTCGGCCATCAGCATGTTTGCTGGAATCTATATAACAGAATCTGGATTCGAATCTTCTTTTCCATCTATTTTGGACTACAGCTTTTGTAATTCCTATCACCCAACTGGCAAAGATCCGAGTTGGCGGATTTAAAAGACGCAATTGCCCCATGACCTGTTATTGGCCCTGTAAATTAACTGGAAGAAAATGGTTTCCCTGGCCGCTTTCTCCTACTTGCTGGAGGCCGCCAAGGCTTCTCTCAAACTTCCCCAGCTTGGTTTCCTCAAAAATGTGTTCACTGCGGCCCCATGGTAAACACTAGAACCTGACATCGGGAAGCCTTCTCACTGGTGGTATGGTTCTTGTGTCTTTTTTTGACCGTTGAAAAAGCTTTACGACCAACGTGAGAAGTGGGATTCTCCTTAACTCCATTCTCTCGGTTTCCGCGGACAACTCTCTTTTTCATTAAATGTCTTCTGTCAAACAGATCTAGTCCAGGTTCGTGCTCTTACTATTACTTGTTCACGTAACCACTTTACTTCTGGATGAAGGCGTTCCGCAGGGTAATGTTCTAAGAGTACTATTTGCTCTCGGATTTTAATGATATCGTTTCTTCTATCCCAGCGACTGTCAATTTTCCCTATCTAGTCGATGGCCTATTGCGTTATATATAGCCGGTGCCAAAGGCTGCCTTTTTTTCTCGAACGGCAACTTGCAAGCTAGCTATTGAAGAATATTTTAGCAATGGATTACTCCGCATGGCTTTCAATTTTTTCTTCGCCACCAAAACCTCAGCAGGTGCTTTTAAGGAAAAAGGGAAATCGAAGAACTTGACCACCTTCTTTCCAGCAACTCTAACTTATAAGGCGGTTCGTCATTCTTTACTTACACACCGATTCGTATCCGTGTAAGTTCCACTAGCCTTCCTGATCTTCATAAAATTTAAACACCTGAAAAAAACTTGCCATCGCGTTGCGCTTTAACCTGTTACGCGTCATCTCACACATCAAATCTTGGGGGTGCTGATACGCAAGTCCCTTTTAATGCTCTACATCGTCCTAAATTCGAATCGAAACTGGACTATGGCTGTGCAGTATACGACCAGACCTCCACAACACTACTACACCTATTAGATCCCATCCAAAACGAAGCGATCCGTATCTCCTCTGGAGCCTTCCCGATCGTCCCCCGGGTGAGCCTTGAAGTTTGAAGCCAATGTGATGCCATCCTCTCTTCGAAGAGAATACAATCATGTGCACAAGTTATCTCGTTTTCAAACCCCAAGTACCTGCTGCTCTGACAACCGATTCTGCAGAGAGATATCTTAGAATCCCAATTACTGGCCATTTGCAAACACGGTTCATAACATCCTAAATTTCCTTAACATCCCTTGGCAAAAGGTGCTGCCTTTCACTTATGACGAAGGGTACACACCTTGGCTATTCCCTGCTCCCACCATTTGCTTGGCTGATGACCTCTCTTATACCAAATCTACCATACCGGCTGATTTGGTTAAAGCATCACTCCTTCTATTCCGCAGTTACATGATGAATTTAATCTCATGTTTACTGACGGCTCTAAAACAAGGGACAGTGTGTGTGCGCGTCTGCTTGTCTTTCCTGACCGCAACCTCTCCATAGCCCTCCCCCCTCACTTCCAATTTCTTCCTGGCAGAATTTAATGGCTATAATGACGCCCTTTCTCGAATTCGTAAACATTGAACCAAGATCACTCTTATGTCATTTATTCAGATTCACTCGGCGCGCTACAAGCGTTTAAAACCCCTTTTTCTAAAAACACGGTATGCGCTGTACAACAGTTTCTTTGGCTGGCTGCTCCATTCCCGCAAGAAACAAATTATTTTATGTTGGACCCAATCTCATGTGAGGTATAACTGGCAATGAGATCGCTGACAGAGAGCATGGCCACCTCCAATAACTTTTCGAGTTGTTCCAGTTTTACTCCCGATGCCCTTTTGACAGGCTGCCTCCATCAACCGATTACTATCAGCCTGCTCTCCGACAAGGTTTTGATCCTGTTGGTAAGAGTGCTGAGACGAGTGATAGCGGGGAGCTAACTCAGAAACATAAGCCGAATAATTGGTGAGTTATCTTTCCTCCCACAGACAACGCTAAACGAAGATGATACTTGCACGCCTCTTATTGGCCACGCTAATATCACCACATTTCACTATCTGTCACAGGGACCCTCTCGGCATTGCAAAAATTTTTTTGCCGTTGGCCACACTCCTCATCTGTTTGGCCATACTTCATTAATTGTTCCATCTGCACCCTATTCGCCGTCGTCATTTTTACTACTCTACGGTCCATAACACCTTCTGAAAGATTTTCCAATCTTATCTGAATCTTCCCACTTCCTAAGCAGAAACTCTATTTTCTTGTATCTTCAAGAGTTATATCCTTTATAACATTTGATTTTGTTATGTAATGCTAGGACTTTATAATATATATTATTTTTCCATTTTTATTGTATATTTTATTTATTTTTCACTGACTGAATATTCATTCACCATCCAAATCTCCCTTTGACACTTGAAGCATATCTATGTTATGGTGCTGATTTTTTTCAGCCCAGTAGGCCGCTTCTCTGTAACACTGACTCAAATATATATATATAATAATATAATATAATATATATGAGTATATAGATATATATATATATAATATATATAAGTATATATATATATATAATATTATATATATATAGTAATATATAAGTATATATATAATTATATATATATATATATATATATACTTAATATATTAATAGTATATACTTTAATAGGCTATTTAAAATGCATCTGATATTGAAATTTATGCATCTTTCTATTCTTTACAGATTTGCTTCCAGTAATACGTTTTATTTAATTATGTGTAGGTATTTTTTTTGAACAGGATATAATATTCTATGTTTAAAATATACATAAATATTACTATAGGGAAACATTTATGAAAAATAAATACATTAAAAATAATGTGATTAACCTAAGGAACAGGTCCAATTTTAAACTAAAAAATTGTGATACTTTTATATTTGCTCTAATTATTTTACAATTAATCCAGTTTTTAAGAATTTTTTGAATTAGTGATAGTTTAATCGAATTACAAAAGTTGGATTCAAAGCTCCTTTCTGTATACTCAGTAAAAAACCTTTCAACATTTAGTAATGAAAGTTTTTGGTTTATGTTTCCTTAGTTACTGTAAATCATTTTCAAAAATGAAAAAATATCTCACTGTAGATTTTTTTTCATTCCACAGTATCTTTATTAGAAGTGAAAATTGTTGAAAATGAAAATTTTCTCTTAATTTTTTGAAAGAAAATGTTTCTTATTTTTATGAAATTTTCAGAGTAAATTGAATTG
>JABUQX010018053.1:25000-27038 GCA_015478945.1 Trachelipus rathkii
TATGAGAATTAGGTTTAGGCATGAGAAAATTGTTTCCAAATTTGCCGATATTTTTGAAACTTTAACAAAATCAAAGAAATTATTTATTGATAACAAATATCACAGTTTTAACTTATTAAAAACAAAAAGAATTTGATGATGATTTCTTAATTTGCGTCACTGTCTTTCCACTTAGACCTTCCGTTCTTGTTGGAAACCTGCTTCTCATTCAAGCTCTGCCGAAAATGGGGACCCTTTCAACTCTTTAACTATCGTCCCATCAATCTAACTTCCGCTCTTTCTAAGCAGGAAGATATTGAAACATCCTAATTCTTCTAATCTTATCTGTGATCAGCAGTATAACTTTTGTGCGAAGTGCTCGACTGGAGACCTCTTTCTTCTTCTCTGTGATTCTTGGTCTTCGGCGGCTATTCGACATTTCGGTTCGGTGATCCTTTGTTATTATTGCGCTAGACATATCGAAACCAATCGATAGAGTCTGACACGAAGCCTTGATTTCTAAACTTTTCTCTTCCGTTATCTATCCTTCTTTCTTATTTCCTTTCGGTCCTTCTATAGCATCTATTGTAGATGTCCACCGATCATCCTTTAAATCTATTAATAATCCCCTAACTCTTTTTATACTTTTCATTAATAATCTCTCTAACACTGCGTCTCCTATCCACTTCTGTGACGATGATTCCATCCTTCATTACTTCTTCCAATTTGAGAGCCGAACCAGTCGTCTTATATCAGCTGTTATAGACGGCCTCAGTTCATCTTTTAACTCTATTAATAGTGCTATTTCTCAAGGTTCTGTTATCCCCAACTCTTTCTACCTTTCATTAATGATCTTCTCTCTATCATTTCGCTTCCTATCAACTAATATGCCAATGACTCCACCCTTCATTACTTCTTTCTATTTTATGTCGACCCACTCACCAGCAAATAAATTATGCTAGGATGGTTTCCTTGGGGCATCTGAGCTCTGATCTTTCTCTTATCTATAATTGGGGCAAAGAAAATATGGTAGTTTTCAATGCCTCATAAACACAATTTCTTCATTTATATAATATCTTCGAAAACACAACTCAAACCTTCCTCTGTTGTTAATAATCTTGGCGTTTCCTTTTCTCTTGACCTCAATAATTATAAGGATCACATTACTTCTTTTTTCTAAACAAGTTTCAAAGAGGTCGGGTGATCTGAGGCGCCTTTGGAACTATTTCTCACCACCCCAGTTGCTTGCAATGCTTAGGGGCGTTATTCGCCCATGTATGGAGTATACATCACATATCTAGGGTGGTTTCACACACACACTCACACACACACACACTGCCTCCTTGATAGGGTACAGTCTAGGGCTTCTCGTCTTGTTAACTCTCCTCCTCTCACTAACTCTCTACAATCTTTTTCTATTTGTCGTACTATTACATCACTCCCCTTAAACTATGGCTCTTACAATGGACGTTACTCTTCTGAACTCCTTAGTCGAGTACCTCCTCCCTTGAGAAGAGCTCGTGCGATTTGTCTTTCCAAGCAATCTCACTCACCCTTTCTCTGTCCAACTCTATGACCCCAAACTTAATCGCTATGCCCAATATTTCATTATTCTACTGGTAAGCTCTGGAACACACTTCCATCATCTACTTTTCCAACTTTCTTTGACTTGCAGCACACTTTCAAGTTCCATGTGTTGTTGCATGTCGGCGTTTGATTTGGTCTTGGATCTGGTTCTTCCTCAACTCCGGTGGAATTTGCCCACCAGAGGATATATATATATATATATATATATAATATATATATATATATATATATATATATATATATATATATATATATAGTTATATATATATATATATATATATATATATATATATATATATATATATATAGATTATATTATATTTATATATATATATAGTTATATATATTATATAATATATATATATATATATATATATATATATATATATATATATATATATATATATATATATATATATATATATATATATATATATATATATATATATATATATATATATATTACAATATA
>JABUQX010018054.1:5000-17500 GCA_015478945.1 Trachelipus rathkii
ACTATTATAAATATTAATTAGGTTTAAGGATTAAATATTTTTTTCATGTGTACTAAATGTATCGGTATCCGAATACGGTATCGGTATTGGCTGTGAAACTTCTTTAACTTAAACGCATAAAAGTCCAACTCAAACGCATAAAAGTCCAACTTAAACGCATAAAAGTCCAACTCAAACGCATAAAAGTCCAACTTAAAAGCATAAAAGTCCAACTTAAAAGAATACCTTGCTTTACTAGCTAGTGAAGTGTATGGGATTGAGGATTATCTGCGTCCTTATCCTCATATAGCAGATCTGAATATATATATATATATATATGATTAGTTTTAAGGCATTACCCATTCTTATGTGTTATAAGAATGGCTAATGGAATATGATTGTGCAAGTTCTAAAAAATGACATTATGTACATTATTCCATGTATTTAAATGATTAATTAAACACGAAATATTACACTTTCTGACTTATAATCCCTTTTGCATGTCATTGCTTTGTGTATCACTACCAATACAAGACTGAATATAACTAAAGGTCTTGTGCTTAAAGGTAATCATTTAGCATTTATCTCTGATTTTTTTGCACCATATATACTCAATTTTAATTACTTGTCATTAATCCTGCTATAAATCCTTTTTCATGTTTGCTTGTTTAACTGCTGGGGTTGGAACCATCTGAAATTTTCTGCTTGTCCTGGCTCACCTTATTTTTGATGTGTGTTTGCATGTCTGTAACCCGGAGAAATTAACTTTAAGAACAGCGGAGGATTGTTTGGAGAAGGAATGGTAGGTTGTCATTGCAACTTTATTTTATGTTTTGTGTGGCATCTACGTTATCACCTTTTTTTTTTATCTATTATTATAGCAATATTTAAGTTCCACTGCATTCACTTCTTAGAAGTAACACGCAAATCTACACGTCTTATCTTATTCCCTGTAATTGACATCACTTGTTACATCCCCAACAAACTCACAACACTAAATTGGTAGCAGAGCGTAGTTGCTTTGACTACCTTGCTACCTTTTCCTTACTTTCTCTTTGACTTTCTTGGTTTTCTATCTTTTTGAAATTTTATCAGGTTCTAACTCCGGGTGTTGTTACGTTAGGTCCGGTTCCTTCATCGTCGGTTCGTCCTTTTATTATCGTGTGTCTCCTTTACTGTCTAGTATACACTACAATTCTCTTACATTCTTACACATATACCACTTAAATAATACAGCATGGCAGAAAACGTGGGTATTAGTGAGAGTGGGGGAATTAATGAATTGGGAGAGATTGATGTGGAAGGACTGAATTTGAGTGGGGAGGAGATTTCGGATGAGATGAAGCAGATATTGGCGGCAGAATTGGAAAGGGGGAACTTGCAGCAGAGTTCGGTAAAACCGAAACTTAGCACCACACTTGCAACGACTATTCCTACGGTTACACCGTCTACAAGAAACAACCCTTTAGGTGGTGAAATCACCAGACAACAACTAACTCAACAAATGGCTGAAGGACAAAGGTTGATGGAAAGAATGGCGGGATTGCCACCTCCACAATGGAATTTTCCACCTATGTCAACACTTCAACAGGGATCACAAGACAGCCAATCTGTCCCCTTTACGTCAAATGAGAATGCAACATCGTCATTGGCAAATCAAACACAACCTGATATAACAGATGGAGACTGGTTGAAGGCGATTTACCTTCAAAACCAACAAATGATCATGGCTCTTTCTAAAGTAGTCCTGCTATTGGAGGGATTTATACCCCATCAATCAACAAAAATGATTCCCATAGGGAAATATTCATTAGAGAATGGGGAACCTTTTCCCCAGTTCTTACAACGTTTTGAAGAATATGCGAGAATAACATATCCACGATCAACATCAGAAGGTTGGAGGACACATCTGGGTTCATATTTGGAAGGGGATATGAAAAAGGTATATGAGGTACTAATGAAGAACAATGCAGGGTATACTGTTATAAAAACGCAACTTGTTGAATGGTTTACTGACTATTTACGGAAGAAGGTTAAAACCCATCTTAACTTTAATGAAGCGAAAATTCTTTCCCATGAAATGATACCCTTGTATGCTCTTAGGTTGCAGGGTTTAGCCGAGATGGGATTCCCGGGTTCAGATGTGAAAAATATGAAAATGGTGCGCGAAAAACTAATAAATAGTACGCCATTGCAAGTACAACAACTTATACAAGCATCCATTACTGTATGTGAAATTGCTTTGGCGGGAGTTCCAATGAGTTGGGATGCATTAGTCAAAATAATCTCACAACACTATAATAGCTACAAAAACAACGGAAATATGTCATCGTCAACGACTCCACAAATACCATCACAGGAAGTTATTTCGGAACCATATTCACCTGAGGTGATTGATATTTCAAATGTACAAACACATTCCAATTCACTACAACCCTTACCTATACAAACACAAGAATATTACAGTCAACAACAAAATATCGTACCCCGGGGATATCTAACCTATCCCGGTTATGAACCACCGATACAATGTCAACAGAATTATCAACCAGTACCTCAACAACAATATGCTGTACCAACATTCGCACAAGTGGTCGCCAAACCACCAATGCCTCCACCGAGTGTGAATAATAACCCTAGAGGTAGTGTCCCTCCAAACTCACCTCGCCAAAATAGGACTTTCTATCCATCTAATAAAGGTCAGAACTCCCCTAAGAAAGGGCGTATGCCACAACAACAAAATAATCGTCAACAACAACAACAAAATCAACCCTCTCAACAACCAACATCACAACACCCTCAACAACCTACTTCATCTTCATCAACACAACAACCATGGTGGGCCGGAAATAACATTTCTTGTAAATATTGTAAGACACCAGGACACCATGTTAAAGACTGTCCATCGAGGCCTTATTGCCAATTTTGCGGTAAGAGGGGGCACGTCTATGACGAGTGTTACGCCGAAAAGAATCAATGTATAAGGTGTAAAGAATATGGACATATAGTGCAAAATTGCCCACAAATGACAGAGAAACAAGTTAGATGTGACTCTACTTTGCGATGTCCTTATTGTCAAGGAAGTCATTTGGGCATGAATTGTCCACAAAGATCCCCTAAAAGTTCAAAAAACTGACTCACTCTGTGGGAAATGACCCACCCACAGAGCCAGAAGAACCGCCTAAACAACAGCGTCAGAAAAAGCATCGAACGACAGTTAACGTGTCACAATTGCCACCACCTCAACCATCTATGTTTGACGAAATTGAAAATTCAACAGTAGAACCTATAGAGGAATTATTACAGGTTGAAGTCGCTGAATGTCCAATGGATATATTCGACCTTGTTAAATCTTCTTCGGAGACTGAAATTGAGGAGATCGATTCTCAAGTAATAGAAAATTTATTAATCAATCATGATTCAATTCCCCTTAAGGGATCAGTCAATTCTGACAATCATTCACTTACAAATTTACTCCAGCAGGAGTCTACATTAACTACGCCTATATTGAAAGGCCCTTGTCTTCATCTTAAAAACTTATCAACATCTTCACCTGCTACTCTAGTTGTAGGGGTCATAATAGATGATTCCCAACAAACGCAGCTAATAGACGCTCTTGTAGACACTGGAGCTTCAGTAAGTATTATAACACATAGAACCTACAAACTCTTAGATCCTAATAAATATCCAATGCAGCCTACTGAATATGTAAGTATTCGTGGCATCGGGGATGTCGTTTTCGAAGTTTTGGGGGCTGTCACACTATCATTGCATCTTTCTAACGATTACAGAACACAATCTAGGGACTTTGTGATAGTTCCAGATTAGGTGGTATGTTACGGAGTAGTAATTGGTTATGATCTTCTACAATCAGAGAATATTTTGCCAGACTTGGCCAACAAAGAACTCATAACTAGACATGACAATGTCTTGACAATCATCGCAAAAGATATAAGAACTACCGAAGGTCAAGAACATGCTGCTAAACTAGACAAAGATGTACTAATTCCACCTAATAAAGGAGTTAAAGTGGCTATAAAACCAGAAGAGGTCTTAAGAAATCGAGATTTGTCTAGCGAAACATTACTATTATTTACTCCGAATGATAAAAATCACTTTGTGATGGACCATGCGGTCATATCTTATACATTTGACACTCCAGTAGTGCTGCCTTGTTATAACATTTCAAGTAATATAATTAAACTTAAAGCCGGTTACCCACTCGGGTCATTTTCTGTTCTTTCTATCCATCCTATAAAATCAGTGCCCGTAAGCATGGTCGAACTCACCCAAAAACCTCAAAGCACATACCAGGAATGGACATCTGCTAATCTCGAAGAGGCTTTCCAGCTTGATTCAACAGACCTGACTCGGGAGCAAAAAGATCAACTAATACAACTCTTACTTAAATATCCAACTGCCTTAAGTCTCGGAGATACAGATGTGGGGTGTACCTCTGTTCTGAAACACTCAAACGAAACCTATATAGATGATCCTATATGCGAACCTGTTCGAAGACTTCAAGGTCCTATTTTATATGAAGTGGAGGAAGTGTGCAGAAAACTCGAAGCTGAAGGCATCATCAGGCAATCTTTTTCTCCATACTCAGCACCGGTAGTACCCATCAGAAAACCCGATGGGGCTATGCGGCTATGCATAGATTATCGAAAACTAAATTCTGTCACAAAGGGAGATTCCTTTCCCATTGCTAATCTGACAGATACCCTTTTTAGCCTTCAAGGCAACCAATACTTTACGACTATCGACCTTATAAAGGGGTACTATCAGGTTGAAATGCGCGGAGGACCGCATCGAGAAAGACTGCTTTCTCAAACCCCATTATCCATTGGGAATTCTTAGATGCCTTTTGGCGTGACAAAATGGACCAGCCACGTTCAGAGAGCCATGCACTTGAATATTAAGTCACCTTTCCATGGGAAGAAGTCAAGGGTTCTATCTGGAGATGTGGCTTAACAAGAGGAATCTTTGAGGAAATTTTTGGCAGTATTAGAAAAGGTTCTTATAGCATTCAAGACAGTTTTCAAACTGAAACCTTTCGAAAACGTATTTACTAAGACGAGAGGTAAGCTTCCTGGGACATGTAATTTCAAGTAAGGGTATGATTCCCTTGGAAAAGAATCTTAAAGGAATTCAAGACTTCGAAGTACCACTACAGTTAGAAGAGTCGACCTACGTGGGACTGGTTAATTTCTATCGCCGGCATATACCGAACTGTTCAGTGATTGCGAAACCCCTGTTTGACCTATTAAAATGTAAATCAACAATTCCTTGGACGGACGAATGTCAACAAGCCTTCGTCCAATTAAAACAACTCTTAACTCAACCACCCTTATTAACTTATCCGGATCGTACAGAAAAGGCACAACCATTATTACTTTATACAGATGCATCGGGAATAGGTGCAGGAGCCTGTCTTAGTCAGGTTCAGGATAATGAAGAAAAACCTATAGCGTACATCTCAACAGTATTTTCAAAGGCTCAAAGGGGGTATAGCACTACTGAAAGGGAGGTTGCTGCCATTCGCTGGGCCGTCAGGTCATTAAAACCGTTCTTATACAAGATTAAAGTCATAATATACACGGATCACAAACCTATCCTATTCTTGCAAAACATGCCACTTGTAAACCACAGAGTCGCTCGAACTCTGGAGGAGTTAAACGACCTCGATTACGAACTTCACTATCTACCGGGTAAACAAAACATCGTAGCAGACTTTTTGTCTCGTAATCGTCACGAAATTAAATCTGAAACAATCGATAAAAGTTATATCCCAGAAATTCCAGACGGATTTTTGGAACTTTCTATGCCTGGAGGAGGGGATTCTCTTTTTCAATGTTTTTCGCAATATTTATATAATAATGTAAGTCAACACATATCACTGCGTGTAAAAATAGTACAAGAATTGATAGATCATAGAAAAGACTATCATTTGCCAACAGGCAAAGACGAAAAACAAACACTTCAACAATTAAAATTATCAAAATATCCAGGCCAACTGCCTTTTACACATAGCATCCAAGCTTTTGCAACAATGTTCAAAGTAAAAGTGCTAGTGTACAGTTCTAAAGAACACCCTCTTCAATTCGGAATAACAACGTCTGATCCAGAAGAGAAAACCTGTTACTTGTTTTGCAGAGGAGGGATACACTTTAATCTTTTAACACCTATGAATCCAGATGGGTTACCAACATCAGTTGCTACAGCAATAATAGCTTATCCACAATTACAACCTGAATCTAAAAGTCTCCCGAAAACTCTCCATATTTTAGAGCCAGAGATTTTGATGGAAGAGGATTTATCGGAATTAAATCTTCATCTCCTTTACGAATTGAAAAACTCTGGTGGGGAGGAGATGACTTTAGATAAATAGCCTAACACTATTATATCTTTATATAATTTTTCTTTGGTATTGAATTCACAAGATTCAGTGGAAGTCATTATGTCTCAAATAACTGAATGTCAGCAGATTGATCCTTTGTTGAAAAGGTTGATGAGAGCTTTGCGAAACAATCAACCTTTCCGGGGACCCTTAAAGTTATTCAGCCGTTCAAGAAACTTTGTTTGTCCAAGATGACCATATAATCCATTGCAATCGCAATAATCATTATCACTATGTGGTATCGTTTCGTTTTGCCATACAAGTGGCGTAATAAATCATTTTGAATTTGTTCATATAGGACAGAATAAATTATATGCTCTCATAGAAAATATAATATGGCATCCCAAGATGCGAATGATATGCCAGGATGTCACTAGATCTTGTCACACTTGTCAACTAGCTAAAATTTCTAACGTCATTTGGGCACCACCTAAAATTAAGATTAATACTTATCATCCATTTGAACTCACAGCAGTTGATCTTTTACAATTGCCTAAATCCAACAAAGGAAATAATTATGCGTTGGTTTTTATAGACCATTTTAGTAAATGGGTGGCTGCTGTGCCAATAAAAACTAAGCATACTGCAACTGTTACAACGGCTTTAGAAAATATCATACCGTACTTACCAGTAATTCCATCAAGACTTATGTCGGATAATGCTAGGGAGTTTAGGGGACCTCTTTTTGAAAATTTGCTCCTTTCCTTAGGCATTTATCATGTTTATACAACTCCTTACAACCCTTCATCTAATGGTATAGTGGAAAGAATGAACCGAACTTTAATACAGTATTTAAGAGTTTCTCTCAATGATCCCGGTCATTGGGATATCATACTACCACAAGTAATTTTAAAATATAATCATCTGAAACATGCAGAAACGGGAAAAACACCTACAGAAATTTTGTTTAGAGATGCTCATGGAGTCCATCCTAGACTGCCATGGACAAAGTTTACCCAGTATTGGGATGAAGGACATGAAAAGTACCATTCTTACTCACTAGGCCAGTTGGTGGCTCTTAAGGTTCAATTGCCAGGAGACCTCACCTTGAACAAATTTAAAGAAAGGTACCAAGGACCATTGACAATAATTAAAATAAACTCGAATGACGTAACTTATATTGTCGAGGCTCCAGACACCGGACGACAATATAGAGTTCATCACCGACAAATAAAACGGTGGAATTCACCTCCCAAATATTTAGAACGAACGCCAATTTTCAACGAGTTGCTAACACGACCCTTAGCTCCTGTGCAAGAACCATTGGAGGAGATTGAGGAAGAGCGGAGTGAAACAACACCTGATAATTTACCAAATTTTGAAACGGACTCAGACGATGAGGAAGAGTTTTTGGGATTTCCGGATGTTCCACCTCCGGATTTCTCTAATGTCATATATCACCTGAATCAAAGTATCCTGTTAGCAAATTCCTTAAATCCGATCCCGGATCCAGATGATGTGCGATCAACATCTCCATACGATAAGGAGTATTTGATAGAGAACGACCAGTTGAGTGATATCTCATCATATCATTTGGGGAATTTGTTTCTAACTCCGGAACAGATTTCGGTGATACTGCTTTTAATCAATAATTCACCTATATTGCATATTTCACCTCCTGATACAATGGAAACTCCTACTTACGTTTCTTATACTCCTATTACTGTAACTCAAGATAGAGAACAGTTGGTAGTGCCTCAAAGACAGGTTAAAAGGTTATCCATGGAGGATTTATCGTCAAGATCCAGCTTTATGGGCTCTCCACAAGCACAAAATCCTTACGACAACATTACTCCTCTAGAATCTTTAGAAACAACATCCACTCCTACTATGAATTTGAATATACCTAAACTGGAACTTTCCACACTATCAGATACTACATCTATTCAACTAGAGATCCCAGAGATCCCATCAGGACATACGGCATCAATCATTAAGGAATTTCTAGAATTGGACAAGTCTCCAATTAAAACACCACCCTCAATTCAGACAACTTTTGGAAAAAGGAAAACAGTGCGATGGGCACCAACCTTATCTACAAGGGTGTGCGAGGAGGACAGACTAGATGGATCAATGAAGTCCACAGGGTCTATAGCCTCTCGTACACACCAGAGAATTTCTCTAGAAGAACACACACATCCCTGGGTACAACCCCGTGTCTTGGAGAGAAGACGAAGAAGGCACACGGTTACAGAAGAATACCTGGAAGAAGAAGGACCAGAAAAAGAATAGTAAATTTAAATTCTAAAAATCTATATATTCTGAAAGTGTTTTTTGTGTTTAAATTGGTGTAATAATTGTAAAAAAAAATTTGTATTTTTGTTAATAAATGTTTTTTTTTGTTTTAATTATGTTTTTGTTTCTTGTAATGTATAATATGAATAAAAATCATTCCTATTTGATTGAGAAATTTTAACCTGAAAAACTGAAATTAACCAAAGAATATGATGATCATCTTTTCAATTCATCGAGTGATGTTCTGGTAGGATGGATCGTCTGGAAGAGGAAGCTGAAGATGAAGAATGGATTTGTTTCCAATTCTTTATAAGAGTTCCAATTCTTTATAAGTGTTTCAATTCTTTATAAGAGTTCCAATTCTTTATAAGTGTTTCAATTCTTTATAGGTGTTTTTAATTCTTTAATTTTTGTGATTTTGTTTAATAAATATTTTCATTGTTTTCACCTGAAAAACTGAAATTAACCGAAGAACACGCTGCTCATCTTTTCAATTCATCGTGTGATGTTCTGGTAGGATGGATCATCTGGATGGTTACACGAGGGAGTAAGAAGATTACTACACACCTGAAAAGAAAGAATAGAGGAAAGCGACATGGGCATAACATCAATTGAACCTACAAATATATTGCTAAAATTTTTTTCAATAAATGCTAAATTTTTTTTTGTCTTTTTATAAAAAGAATTTAATCTATACTACCCTTATTAAACCTGCTAAACTAAAATGGGGGGGGCTCTAAAGAAATTTTTTTTAAATCATTTATAAGATCTTATTGTGTGCCATTATGAGAATCTAATCTCCAGTATAATACATTTCAGATACTTTTCGTTGGCCATTCCATGATGTCCTATTTGGAATCCGAATGTGACCAGAAATTCTCTAATCCAAAGAGACATACCTTTCAATTCAAAAGGGCCATTTACTACCGTTTCGAAGATATCCCTCGGTGTGTTAATACTCACATCACTCCAGATACAACTCATCTTTTGGTATTCTCAGTCTTTAGGATGGCTTATCACCAACTAATTTATCTGCCTACAAATTCTAGAGGTCGATATAGGGAATATACGATAACTCTTCCGGATGTTAATTTCCGAGCTGAGGAAGTTGTCCCTATTATGGAAGGAATTTATCAACTAGCTTATAAAGCCAACCCTAAAATGAAAGTTTTTCTGGTTTTGCCAGCTATGCCGGATCTTCCCTACTATAACTTTCACAGATATATTGCTCATGCTCCTGAGGAAGTTCAAGAATGGTACCACAGTTTTAAACAATCAAATCCTAAAGATTTGAATAGAGATACGATTTTGGTCCATAATGAGCTGCTTAGGTTGCACACTACTGCCTTACAGTGGAAAGGCAAATGCACATTGTCAATGACCAATGCCCTAAGAATGGTTCGTCGAGATTTATATAATCAATATCAGCTTTTAGTGAATCCAAAGAATGAAGTATATTCATTGGGGGCTGATGGCTGCAATAAAGATGGGATACACCCGAATAAAGTATTTGCTAGGGCATTTTGGCAAATGATAAAGGACTTTGATACTCTGGATATGATTGTCAAAACACCGGCACATGCACCCTTTCAAATGACAGTGGCCTCAATTTCGTCGGCGACAGGTTACTATAGAGGATGAGGACACTATAACACAACCCTTGCAGGTCCAGGTTCATCCGGAACTTCGTCCACCGAACGGAAATACTTGCGACCTGTAAGGTCATCTGAGGCTAGGCATAGGCCGGAGGTTCATTCGAGTCTCTCTTGCTCGGATCAGAACCAAACAGCTCCCAAGAACCTCCGACCTTCCTTTGAGCAGTCACGTGCAGTTCAAGGAGAGACACCTGAAGTGTCTCCCTTTGATCCAATTCCTTCTGAATATTCATTTAAACGTCCAACTCCGTCGTCTTTTTATAATCCAGAGAGTAAGGTGACACCAAGAATATCGCTAGCAAAGTCCTTGCAACGAATGACGTTTCAGGAAGCAGACCTAATACAGGGTTCTTATAATAGATTTGTCACTTATGCTTTGGGGGTACTACACACAAAAAATGACCATATAGATGGAAAGGAATTCCGTCATATACTTGAAAATCTCACTCGGGGATATGAGCAGAATGGACCTTGAGTGCACTTTTACACATTTCTTTCAAATTACACTTTTTTTTTTCCTCTGCTTTTCTTTTGTTACTTTCCCCTTTTTTCACTGTCAAGTATTTGACGGGTGGGGAGGAACATGTAGAGTTTAAACTCTACGAAAAATACAAGATCAATTTTTGTTTTGTTTCTTTTACAGCAGTAGTATAGGCTGTCTTCAACTATTCTCAAGTTTTTGTATATGCCAGAAGTAACTTCATACTTTACGTATTTTTTTTTGAATATCATAAGGTTGGTGTGAGAGAGTTTTGTGTGAAATGCTTATATTTTTTAAGTCAAATGATTATAGACTAAAGGATTCAAATTACGTGAGTATTATTATTTTTTTAGGATAGACGTTCTTATGTTCCCATTTAATCCTCAAGATAGTCACTTGTCGGATTTCGTTTGATCTACGACCACCTTTACGCCTTGATTTGAATTATCTTGAGGTAAATTTTCCCTACTGAACATTTTCTTCTTTTCTTCTTTTATAAAATGGATTAATTACACATTTTTTTTTGTCAGTAACTTAATGCTAGTTTATGTAATTTTATAGGTATCGGGACAGGGGCACATGACCCTTTTGCAACTATCTTTTTCATTAAGGTTACAAGAATTTTACTTCTGCTTTTCGAATTAGGTCACAGGACCTTTTCGAACCCTTGATTTATTTTCAATTTGGGCACGGAGCCCTTTCCTACATTGACTGTCTCATTAGAGTGAAATTTCTTTGTACAACTTCACTTCTTCTGCCTCATACAGTACTTCACCATGCCTAAGGTATATAAATGGAACAAATAAGTTGCTTAGTTCTTAGATTCTATAATGCTGATGTTGAAACTGCTGTGCTGAAAAGTTATAGGAAATATTAATTGTGAAATACCCTTAAATATATAATTCTTGTGGATTAAAAATTTCTGTGCTCACATAAAAAGTGAACTGAATCTTTAAGTGCTCAAACAAGTAAAAAGATATATATATATATATATATATAAGTGCAAATCTATAGACAATAAAGCTAAAAGTGAAAAATGTAGGTTGATTATGTAAAAGAAAACTTTAAGAACTTCATTTGATACCTACCCTTTTTACTAATCTTAAATGAGTATTGCAATCATTGACGTTTATTGATTTTAAGAACAATACACGACAAGTATATATTTTTTTAAAGAGAATTATATTTCTATACTATTATAAATATTAATTAGGTTTAAGGATTAAATATTTTTTTCATGTGTACTAAATGTATCGGTATCCGAATACGGTATCGGTATTGGCTGTGAAACTTCTTTAACTTAAACGCATAAAAGTCCAACTCAAACGCATAAAAGTCCAACTTAAACGCATAAAAGTCCAACTCAAACGCATAAAAGTCCAACTTAAAAGCATAAAAGTCCAACTTAAAAGAATAAGTCCAACTTAAACGCATAGAAGTCTATGGGATTGAGGATTATCTGCGTCCTTATCCTCATATAGCAGATCTGATATATATATATATATAATACTTATGAATATAGAGTATATATAGTATATATATATTCTATATATAACCTATATACTATATATGATATAGAGATTATATGTGTATTTATATTTATATATTATATATATATATATATATATATATATATATATATATATATATATATATATATATATATATATATATATATATATATGTGATTAGTTTTAAGGCATTACCCATTCTTATGTGTTATAAGAATGGCTAATGGAATATGATTGTG
>JABUQX010018054.1:22500-28232 GCA_015478945.1 Trachelipus rathkii
GTATATATGATTTTTTATGTGTAGTTGATCTTAATATGGCTAATTCATCTTTATTGCTTCCAAAAAAAATTTTAAAACTTAGAATAAAATTTATGTAAATCTAAATTTAGTATGAGATAGTTTTCCATGGTTTATATTTTTGTAATTAACAAAATAATTATATTTTTTTTTTGAGGCTTCTGATAGTCTAGTTTATTCTTTTTAATTTCACAAAACTATTTTAGTTTTGATTTTTCTTTAGAGGAAGCAATTACAATGTTGGTTATTTTTTTATTTTATTTTTTTTCTCCTGTATATTTTCAATTTTTTTTATGGATTTTTGATTTACTGTAGCCCGTTTAGTTATTTACATTTTTTTTGTTAGCAACGTTATGATATTGTAGGTGTCATTAGTTCACTACTGTAAATTAAAGGGGTGACTGAGGACACTTGCAAGTCAAGAAGATGGTTCTGCCCATGTATTACCATAGGCATAAAATTATGGGAAAAATATTTATTCTCGTTTTTTTTATATATATTTATTTGGGGTCATAAAGTAACTTATTTGTTTCTCTGATTAATTCAAGTGTATGCAATCTCTTTTAATTTGTCAAAAACATGTTGGTAATTTTATTTTTATTTATTTTTTGTTTTTAGGCACATATGAATGTATTCCAAATAAATCTAAGCAGCGGATTGTGTTATTAATTACCATACAAGGCCTTAACTGTTTATTATTCAGCCCTGATTGAAAAAGGGTTGAATATATATATATATATATATATATATATATATATATATATATATATATATATATATATATATATATATATATATACACGGCGATCATGGAGCTCCATCTACCATGATAATGGGCTGGTTACCTTGTAGTGGTGCTGTGGCTTAATTTGACTGGACATGTGCCTGGAGACTGTGGAGAGAGCTCTGTAACCCAATTGGGGGGCTATACATGTCCGGGAAGAGACCAAATACCAGTCCAGAAAAAAAAGAAGCCGCGACAGGCCTAAGCCAGGCCGGCGGTGGATGTTGTGGCTCAAGACGCGCTTGTGGATGCCTCGAAACCAGGACGGATCTTTTCGGTTGTTTGACCAGGCATGAAAATGGACTACGACTCGGACTACACAGGAGATAAGTTCCGCATAGGAACTATTAATGCTAGTAAAATGGAGGGAAGAAAGGAGGAGGAGGTTGTGGGTAATGATGAAGGAGAGGACACTGGATGTTCTTGGTGCCTGCGAGACGAGGATGAAGGGTGAGGGGAGGAGGAGAATACATGATGATTCCAACTGATATACAAGGGGAGAGATGAGGAGAGAAAGTATGGGGTGGCATTGTTCCTGACCCTGGATTTGGCAGATAGAGTAGAGGACATAGTTTTCAAAAATGAAAGAATAATTGCTATAGCACTGAGGCTGAAAAGGAGACGTGTGGGCATAATACAGGTTTATGCACCACACCAAGGAAGACCCAAGGAGAAAGAATGTTTTTAATGAACAGTTGCAAAATGTGTGTGATAACGGAATGAATACTGAAGTGAAAATTGTCTGGGACCTGACAATTGCCGCACATAAGGAAGGGAGAGAATAGGTACCGAGATGGCAATGGGGGCGTTTGGAATTAGGGGAAAGAAACGCGGAGGGGGAGAGGTTGTTGGATTTTGGCGGTAAGCAATAGGTTGGCAGTGATGAATACATACTTTGCGCATAGGGACTCACATAAATGGACCTGGTACAGGTGGAATAGTATTGTTGAGGATTACACAGATAAGTCGATGATTGACCTATACTCCAAATTAACACAGGAAGGTGGGCTCACGCCAGACGTGAAAATATACCATAGTGTCGCTTTGATTCGGAACCATCGGTTTGGTGGTGGGCAATATTAAATCTCAAACCCCGTTACAAGAAGATGGTAAACGAGGGAGAGGATAGCAGTGGAGAAGATTAAAGGAGGATGAAGTGAAAAGGGTTTTTTGTAGAAAGAGTCCGTGATATTATACCAGCGGAAGAAGAGATGTTGTACGATGGTAGAAGGAGAGCTGGGATATTTTAAAGAAAAAAATGAAAACTATGTGCGAGAGTACGCTGGGATTAAAAAGAAGGGTTTCCAGAAGAAAAAGACTGGCGTGTGGGACAGATGAAGTTGCACGTGAGTAAAAGGAAAAAAATAAAATGTTTAGAGCGTTGATGAAAAGAAGATCCCCTGAGACAAGGCGGAATATGTGGTACATAGAAATGAGGCCGAGACCATAAAAAGGAGAGCGATGGAGCAGCGTGGGAGAGGATTCGTGACCAACTGAGACAGGATATGGGTGGAAACTAAGAAATTAATATATACCATGGCAAAAAACCTACGAGGACAGGAGTCGACTGTTGCACACTCAATAAAGGATAAGGAGGGTAGGTTGAGAGTGGACCCTGATGAGATCAGTGATAGGTGGGGAGAGTATTTTCAGAGTTATATAATCAGGAGGAAGGAGAAGAGAACATTCCGGAACATCAGAGAGGAACAACTCCGAATAAACGTGGATGAGGGTTGCGATAACAAGGAAGAGTTGGGAGATGCAATGGGGAATAATGAAAATGGAGAGTCCAGGATGTGATGGGCTGCCGGTGGAGATAATGCGATGTGAGGAGGTCATGCGATGGATGTTGAAGATGTTTAATGATTTTTGGAGAGTGGAGAGAGTACCTGCGGAGTGGGGCAGGGCGATAGTATGCCGGTGTTCAAAAAGGGAGATAGGGGCGACTGTCCAGATTATAGGGCATATCTTTCATCCAACCATGCCAATGAAGTTTATGAAACTCGTAGTAAAAGGCTCAGGACGGAAGTCGAGGACAAGCTGAATGAAGCGCAGTATGGATTCAGGCCCGGACGAGGAAGAGCGGATCTGATATTGTCTCTCAATATGATGATAGAGAAGAGCTGGGAGTGGGATAAGGAAATGTATGTGGCTTTTGTGGATTAGGGAAGGCATTTGACAAGGGTACCTAGGGTAAAACTTTGGGAGACTCTCGAGGATCGTTACTACCAGATAGACCCAAGTTAATTAGAGTGATAAGGGGACTTAACACAGTAAGTGAACGTGCCGTCAGGACAGCGAATGGGATAGGACAGTGGTTTGGAGTGAAGACAGGTTGTTAGACAGGGTAGGGTGGTTGTCACATTTGTTGTTCATCCTGTAATATTGGACAAGTGTAATGCGGAGAGATGGTGTGAGGAGGAGGAGATTGTTGTAATGGCATATGCCGGGACCGATATTGCCTCTGGTTGCAAGAGACAGGGAGACGTTACAGGGAGTGCTGATCAGATGGGAGGAGGTGCTGTGCTGCGACGGAGGGGATTGAAGATGAATATGAGAAAGACTGACGTGATGAAGATAGCTAGGGAGGGAGAAAACTTAAACATAGAGATCGGTGGGGAAGAATAAAAGATGCGAGGAACTTTTAAGTATTTGGGAGTTACGGCAAAGCAGTGGAATGGAGGGTGAAATAGAGGAAGAATAATGAACTACTCTGAGGAGTTGGTCAGTTGTATCCCTTGCTGAAAAACAGACATGTGAGAGACAGGTTAAAACACTTTTTTATACCACGATTCTGAGAACCGGTACTTTTATTTGGGTCGGAGTCGTGGACACTTACAACTAGAACAAGGAGTAAGATCGTGGCGGTGGAGATGAGGGTGTTGAGGTTGATAGTGGGGGTGACCAGAAGAGAGAGAAGAAGGGATACTGAGATAAGAGAGGAGTTGGGGGTCGAGGCGGTGGAGGATTTGATCGAGAGACAACAACTGAATGGTATGGACACATCAGAAAGATGGATGAAGATAGATACCCGGCCAGATTTTATGCATGGCAGCCTGCAGGTGGAAGACCCGGCGGGGCGACCAAGGAAAAGATGGAAGGATGGAGTGGCGGCGGCTGTGGGCGAAGAAGAGGATGACGCCTGGATCAGGTGGAGGACTCGACCTGTACAGGAAGGGTCCTGTGGAAGAACCTTGCAAACGACAAGGGGGAATACCCTACACGGAGGCGCTGGTGAAAAAAAAAAGGTGGTGAGAATATATATATATATATATATATATATCCTTATATATATATATCATATTTATATATATATATATATATTATATTATATATATATATATATATATATATATATTATATAATATTATATATATAGTATATATATATTCAATTGTTATATATATATATATATATATATTATATATATATATATTATATATATATATTATACATATATATATATTAATACTATATATATATATATATATATACTATAAATATATAATATATATATATATATACTATATATTATATATATATATATATATATATATATAGTATATATATATATATATTATATATTTTGAACTCATTGAACTTAATCACATTCTTCCGGCACCCCTTCTCTCCAATATTCCAAATGGTAATAGATATGTTGAGATGTTTTTGCTGCGTCCTCTCAACACCAATCCCTATGAACATTCTTAATCCTCATCAATAACATACATCCTAACATAAATTTCACCTTTGAACTTCAGATAATAACTCCCTTCCTTTCCTTGACACTTTCTGATTTGGTCTCCAACAACAACATACACTTCTCGGTTTACAGGAACCTACTGCTAACCCACACTTATACATGGTTCTCTAACCACTCTCTTCAAAACTACAAATTGGTTCTATCCTCTCTCTTTCTTAGAGCCCTTAGAATCTGTTCCCTTACATTCCTTCAACCTGAAATTAATCTGATTTCCTCCACCTTCATAAAACTTTCTACCCCTATTATACTTTATAAATTACCCTACAAGCTAAAAACACTTTCTACACCAATCCTATTAAACCTGTTTAAATCTAATCTTCCAAACCTTGCAAGAAAATATTTTTTACTGATTCCCTTACTCACAAAATCATCCCTAAATCTATACACTTTTTCATCTTCTAATACTCTTCCTTATTTAAAAAGATTATTTAAACCTCATCTCAACAAAAACACTATCACTTCTGAATGTGTTTATAAAATCCCCTGCGCTGCTTGCAACAAACTATACATTGGAGAAACACGATTTTTCTCGCCGTAATTACCAGCATAAATATGACCTCCAAATAGATAACCCCAACTCTTCCCTTACTCTACACAGAACTTCCCACAATCACAACATCAATACCAAATCACATGACACGCATCATTGGCATCGAAAACTTTACACTTAAGAAAATTTACAGAACTCTTTTTGCATAAACAACTCTAATAATTTCCAATGTAACAAAAAAACAACTTTCAAATAGATCCCATCATGAACAACATTCTACACTCCTCACCTTTTTTCAAAAATTTAGTCCAAAAACTTTCTTGATATTTATATTTTGTTAATTTTACTTTATTAATTTTATTATTTAATTTAGTATAAAAAGAACTGCATCTGAAAGAGGACCGAATTCAGGTCGAAAGCTTTTGCCTTTAATTTATTGTGACAAGGATTTATTTACTAACTTACTATTTTGATTTTATCTCCTTTTAATTTGTTGTAATCCTCAAGAATGTCTACTTTATGGCTTCATTAATTATAATTTCTTTTAGTTTATATGTTTATATTATTATCATTGTTATTATTATTTTAGGTGGTGTAACACCCATAAATATCTAAAGAAGAAAATTCAAGAACGAGAATAATTTATATCCATTTCAACACAACATGATTAATAAAAT
>JABUQX010018055.1:0-7500 GCA_015478945.1 Trachelipus rathkii
GAAAGAGAGAGATAATTTCTTCAAAAGGTTTTATTCTGCTTTTTTTAGAGTTAATCACAGAAGGTGTACTGTTCTTGATGGTATTGCCTCTGTGTTGTCAAAATTGTGCTTTCAAGCCTTGTATTCTGCTTGTTAAATTATTCGTTTCTGTCTTTCTACTTTTGCCTTCCTTTCTTGCTGGAAAGGTTCTCCTGTACCAAAAAGGGGAACCAATCTGCAACCTTAACTATGCAAGTCTCTCCCTAAGCTTTGTTCTTTCTATATATTAGAATCTATCATAGCAGAAAGATTTGAAAAACCTCATTTTTTTAGCTTATCTCTGATCGCCAATACGGCTTTCGTAAGAAGGGCTTATGATCGATCTTCTTTCTAGTCTTTTTGTTTCTTGGTCCTCTTTTCATTATTTTGGGTGAATGCACCGTCATTCTTTAAATCTATAAATATGTTGGTGTTACTCAGTTTTTTCTATCCTAGCTCTTTTTACGTTTCATATAAGATCTCTCTTTATTTATCACATATCATCCTATGCCTGAACTTCCTTCATTACTCCCTCATTTTGAATAGAGCCGTCCTTTTTCAAGCACAATTACTTACGCTAGAAGGGCAACTTTGGATAACTAGCATCTCATCTTTATCTAATATATTTGGGGCATTGAAAAACTTGCTGCTTTCAATAGACCAAAATAGTTCCTGCTTCTTTCCACTCGACCATAATCTTTGACAGCAGCAGTATCATCTCAGAAACAACATAACTCAAAACTTCGTCTGTCCTTTCCTCATTATTCTTGGTGTTTATTTTTCTCTGTGACTTTAGTTTGAAGGTTCTATGCTTCTCCTTTCTGAAACAACTTCTAAAGGTTGGGTGTTCTGAGCCGCATTCTGAATTTCTTCACACCACCTCAGTTTGTTTGATTTTATAGGGGTATAGTTCGCCCCGGTATAGAGTATGCTCACTCCATTGGAGGTGATTCCAGCTACATTGCTTCCTTGAGTTTCAAGAACCATAGATGGGATACCGTTCAACTGCACGCTTTCTTATATTACGCTAGTTCAGAAAAAGCAGAAATAAAACCTTAAGAATGAATTGGAAGGAGGTGGAGAAGGAGGAATAGCTCCGGAATTATCTAAAGTGGAATTGGAGGAAAAAGTATGAGAGAACTGTTAAGCTTTAGCTGAAGATAAAGAGATCTTTAGCACCCGTCAGGAGAAACTAGAGTAGAGGATGAGGAAGAAACAAAGTTTAATTTGGCATTTTTAGTAAAATGTCAAAAGCATGAGGGAAATGAACCCAAAAAAAATCTTTTGCATTTTCTATGAAAGAAGGTTTTTAGTGTCGAGGAGAATATAATTTGCACGATTCTTGGCTGAAATATAAGTTGCGTGTGTTTCTAGAGGCTGAAGAAGGTAATTCCTGAAGGCGACGTCGTCCCTCTGACGAATAGCACGAGAAGGAGCAGAGTTAAACCACTACAATAGGTTTCTAAACTTTAAGTTAAAGGGAAAGAACACGAAATGTACACCACCTCGTTGCAGAGAGAATGAAATTAGAATAAAGAGTGCAATTATTCACAGAAATATAATATATATATGATATTATATATATATATAATATTATATATATATTATATATATATAAGTATTTATTATATTTATATAATATATATATTTATATATATAATATATATATATAATATATATATATATATATATCTATATTTATATTATTATATTATATATATATATATATATATTATATATTATATATATATATATATAGTATTATATATATATATGATATTATTATACTAGTATAGATAATATATGATAATATTTATATATATAATATATATAATATATATTATATTATATATAATATATTTATATAATATATATATATATAGAATAAAAATATATATATTTATTATATATTATATATATATATGATATATTATATATATATTATATATATATATGTATATCTATATATATACTTTTATATATATATCTTATATATATATGATATATTATATAATATATATATATATATATATATATATATTTTAATATTTTATATTATATAATATATATATATATATATATATATATATATATTATATATATATATGTATAGTATTATATATATTTTATATATTATATATATTAGGGTAGGTCGATTTTTACATTTTTTTTATTATGATTTCGGTGCCTGATAGTTGGCGGAGTAGTTGGTAACTACTAGAAATGAAGTACACAATTCTTAGCTTTTCCCATGAACAGTGCTTGCGATTTGGGATTGAGATGGTACCACTATGCTTGAGTGCGCATTTAGCGAGCCGGTTGTCACGAATCTGCAGCTTACACCAGAGTTGATATTATATATAATATCCTATTGATGTTATATTATTAATATATTATATATATATATATATTTATATATATATTATTATATATATATAAATTATATATATATCTATATATATATATATATATTATATATTAATATATATATATATTATTATATGTATATATATTTTATACATATATTCATTATATTTTGGTTTTAATTTCAGCTATAGTTAGATATAAATAGTGGGATCCCAGTGAATTATTTATGTGTGAACTAGTACGTAATGGCAAATGATTAGAGTAGTTCATTTTATTATATTTATGTATTTCTAATTATGGGTTTGATTGATAAGTATCTTTATCAATTATTTGAATGTCGATATAATCTTAATGGGAGAAAGTTGTAGAAAATCCAGGTTTCCTCTTCTGACTAGACGTCTCGTTCTTTCAAAAAGTTAAATGGATTATTTTGAGTGAAGGAGCTTACCGAAACTATGCTGGAAAAGTTCACCGCAAAAAGAATAATCATTCAAATATTAGATAGGACTTTTTGAATATTCTGGTGCACTTGTCTTCCGGAGTTAAGCCATGCTAGTGAGTAGGATGGTGGAACAGCAAGATGTTGTGATAAATTGTGACAGTCCATATTATATTTTTGTCGTTTTTTGTCTCTATATGTTATTGCAAAAGTTGTTATAGAGAGAAGCAGCATTTTATCGTATCGTGATCTTAAGATGGAAACTGGACCCGAAAGGAGCATACCATCTTTCAATCAAATAGTGAAGTACTATAGACGAGATAAGGGGCTTAGATTCGATGCTGTTTTATCGGATGTGAAACAGGTCGAGTCAGGGGAAATGCATTCAGTAGCTTCAAAGCCATCACAGGAAACTAGCTTTTCTTTTCTATTGGTCGAGGTATTTATGGTTGTTCTATTCATGTTATAGTCTTTTTATTTTATATTAGCAATTTTTACCCATTTTTTTCTTTCTTTCAGGAAGAGATCGCCTGGCAGAAGCAAAATTCTTCAACAAAAATAAAACGCAACTACCTAATACGGCTATTTGAACTCTGTCAGAGCCGACTGATGAATAAATCTGGTTCCAGATCTTGCTAATGATTTTAATTCATGATAAAAATATTTAATGAGGCGAAAATGTGACTTATCACAATAATGTTTCGAAAATGTAAAATAGACATGAATAAAAGCAAAGGTTTGAAAGTGTATGTGAAAAATGATGGCATTACATTAAGCATCACTGAAACTTGTACCGGCTGTTGATGGAAAGATGTGACAAAACTTTACATTAAAGGAAATAAGTACCTAATAGGGAAGTAGGTATAGAAATTTGTGGTTCAGACAGAAAATCTATCTGGACATTCATAGGTGAAGATGGGACAAACCAGTTTGTACCTATTTTCACATCGAATGTGCCTGAATCTGGTACGATGGCAAACTGCTTGCTGAGATGTTTTTAGCGTGTATTCAGGAGTTTAATAGCATTGATAGTATTCAGGGTATCCTTCTGGATAATACTGCTGTCAATACAGGTCCAATCAATGGCTTAGTAGTACAACTTGAAGTATTAAGGGACGAAAACTGCATACAAGTTATACGGCTACGATAAAATGAAATTCCATTAGGGCTCTTGTCAAAGCTTGATAAGTGTGTAAAATGGACCAATATCCTTTCGGTGGACGCATTGGGCAAAGATGTATGGGAATATTACGAAGAACAAGTATTAAGGTTTAAATCTATAGAACCTCAATCATTGACGGTTTTCTTGAAGATTGGAAGTGCTTAAGATTCATTAGTGTCCTCAGAGTACTTCTTGGTTGGAGTAGTGCAGGTAGGTTCGGATTTGAAACAGAGTTAACTAGATGAATTTTTCCCGTCAAACTTGGTCCACCACCATGCGAACAAGATGTCTAACTCTTGCAATAAGATACTTTGTTTATATATCTGGATAGTTTTCCAATAGAAAAAAGCTGATAAATTAGTCAATATTATATTGTCTTAATGTTTATGCACCAGCATCGGTTTGAAATTAAGGCATCATCGAAATTTCATGATGCTCCTTTAATGATGTGAAACGCATTGTACAGAAAAAACATTCAAGGCAACGCCTATTGTCTACTGCTTTCAAGTTTTCTTTGAAGCAGTGGGTTTCAGGAAGAGACCATGAAATCAGAAATGTGAGGTATTAGAGTATAATCTTTATAGGAAAGGTATATATGAAATCTTTGTCTTTTACGTAAGCTAGTTTTCATATAAATGTAATAGAGTCCTAATGTACAGTTCATTATAAAATATGTACTAATAACCGAATGATATTGTGTTAATTGTTTTTTCATTTTTTGCCAGAAGACAGGTCGAAATAACGAAGCGGTGAGAAAAAATTCCAAAGGTAAATTGGAATGCAGTTGCTGCAATGAAACTAATAGATTTACTTCTCGAGTGTATGCTGGTGACCACATTTTGAACTATGTTCTCCATGAAGAACTACAAATTGTTTGACTACTCTTTGTTAGGCAACTTGTTCCGATAATTCGCATCACATTCTCAAAGTTGAAAGATATGTGATTAAGTGACATGAGTTTTCTCAACATGTGTATTGGTTTTAGAGTAGTAAATGCGGTGATTCTAACATAAGTGGGAGTAGTGAAGAATGCGTCCGGTCATTTACGGTCCAAATCATATTACTCCAAATCGTATGATGACATATTAACAATATGTTAAAGTAACAATGTCAAACTACTGCTAGTATGCTGGAGTCTCAATGTAGTCAATTTGCTTATACAATGTATAATGAACTGTGTTTCTTTTTACTCTTTAACCATTCGTAAATAATAACGTTTGAATGGAATCATACCTTCACAGACACATCCATGATAAAAACCAACATATCAGTCGGATTAGATATATCATTGTTTGAAGTACAACCAAATAACTTTGATTCGATTTCCGCAAGCAACCCCTTATTGGATTTCTCTAAAACTCTAGGAGGACATTTATTTCCATTCCTTCAAGCTACCGCATACATTAGCAGTTTGCGTTTTGTTTGTGACTACCCTAATATATATATATTTATATTTATATATATTATATTATATTATATATATATACTATATAATTAATTTAATATATAATAATATATATATTTATATATATATTATATATATATATATTATATATTATATATAATATATAGTATCTATATATATATATATATGTATTAATTAATATTAGTCAATGCACATTCTTAACACTCGTAATGCTTCACCCTTAGTGTTTTGCTGTAAATAGGTCACTTTACATGCTATAGTGATATCTGAGTAACTCGGATCCCAATACTACAGTTAGTTTTAAATTATATTAATACATCGCTTTATTCAAATTTTTAAAGATATTTTAGAATTAATCTGTCTAACGTGAGAACAGAGTAGCTTCTACGCTAATTACCCTAGGAATGACTATTTACACTAAGAACGCTACGGTGATTTCCGAAAAGATGGAAAGGTTGTCACCGATAGGATGAGCAGGTTCATTCTGTCTTAAGGTATTTTTTCTCTAATTTTATGGTTTCGGTTAATTTGTTTATATATAGCCTATTGTAAGCCTATGTAAGATCTATAGGCCTGAAATATTAATTGTAGCCTATGTAATCGAGTTCATGACATGCTGCTCTGATGGCACCCGTTGATTCAAAGAGTATGCTTCTGAGCTGGGCGGGCCAGTTTTCTTTTGGTTCTCTTTACAACAGTTTCATAATGTTAATAAATTTTCTGTTTGAAGAGTGCGAAATATTAGATAACCAATATCAATATCATTTGCTAATTGCAAACTATTATGGCTATATTAACATTTTTTGAAGCCAGTAATATACTGTACGATATCTTTATTTTGTAAATCACAAAGAATGAAAGCTAGAATTGTTGTAACTTGGTCGATTCGCAGGGACTATTTTTTTCTTGAGGAAAGGTGTAAGGAATTATTATATATATTATATATATAGTATATATATGATATATATATATATAAATATAATACTATATTATAAATATATAATATACTATATATTATTATATATATATATTTATATTATATTATATAAAATATATATATATATATAATATATTATATATATATATAATATATATATATAATATTAATATATAATATATATATATATTATATTATAATAATTATATATATATATAAATATATTATTAGAAATGGATATATACTATATAATAATATATATTATATATATATCATATATATATATTATATATATAATATGTATTAGATATTCGATGTTTTTATATTTTCATTGATTTTTCGCATTCGCGAAATATGTAAAATTAAATCATTTGCAGTTAGCACTCGGAAACTTAGAATGCGATAAAAAATGCTTCTGATGGATTGATTAGAGAAATTTAGCACTTTTTGTGAAATTTGATTAGAACGTCTTGACTAGTGCGTCTCTAGGTTAGTGACAGTAATTGAGTCACATCGAAATCATAGCAATATGTCATAGGCCGTACTTGGTGGATATATTCTTCTTGAAATCAACTGTTGAATGCAATTCCGCAATGGCATCTGCTTAACAGTGTGGTTTGGGGAGTTAATTACGTTCTATATTATTTCCATGACAATCGCAAACTGAACACTTTGGCTAATTCTGTAAATATTATCTCTCGGAAGGAAGATTTCATCTTGGTAAGAATATTAGGCGCAGACTCAAGGAATAATGTAGAAAGGAAACTGAGTATAAAGAGGATTGCACATCCAGTTCTCAAAGACGAATGGTCGAATATCTAATCGAGTTTCTTTGCTTTTCTGTAGTCAAGCGTTGACATTATGTTCAAAAGCCAAGATTTTGTGTGTGCTCTGAATCATCTCTACTGATCGTCTGACCAAGTGTATTTCTCAGTGACGTATTTACTGGAATTGTCATATAATGAACCTATTCAGATGGATGTTCACTGTGGTCATGAGAGAGGCTGGTGCCAGTATAAAGAAAATGTTCTTTTCTTGACTGAACAATACAAACTCCGTTAGCCATCTACATTAGAAATGTTGCAACATCTCTGGCAAGAGAGCGAAGTTCTCTTAAAATAATTGGTTAAATTGCTGCAAACTTTAATCTT